>CAIGQQ010037715.1:3838672-3854962 GCA_903798035.1 Danio albolineatus
TAAACAATGGCTATGGTACCAGAAGAATCTGCAGATGTATTTGTCTGCTATTTCTGCGAGAAATTTGTAAAGAATTTACAGTTTTTTCCTGAATGATTTTCAGAATGTACAAGCGAAAAAAATTAACCCACAAAATATATATTAAAAATTGCTCATTAATTTTTAATTTAGGTTTCCAATGCAAATCCAATTAGAACAGTTTGTTAAACAAAGCTACAGAAACGTTCATATAATACATCAACTAAAAGACACCGAAAATATTACAATACCAATTGTATTGTGCATCTAAATCTTTGCATATTACCATATTACTATTATCTTTTGCATAGTATTACTGAAATGAATATAAAACGAAATATATGTAAACATATTTACATAAACAGACTGAATGTTTTCTGCATTTTCAGAATTTCTGCTTTTCTGCATAAATAAATGCTTAAGGGGAAACACAAATATGTGCGTACGCTTTGAAAAGAATAAGAATTTAAGAAAGGTAAATAAAATGTTTCCACAAAGTCTAACAAAACACCTCAGAGAGAGGCTGAAGGGGACCTACATGACTGTATAGACGGCTAAACACACAATCACGCAAAAACACACTATGATAACATACAAAGGAAACAAACACAATGAACAGACCGTCACTCACCTAGTCCATTGTCGACTCTGTTTGTAGTCCTTCCTGACTCTGTAGCCTCTGTATGCTGTAACACAAATTCACATATTGTACATAAACAATGGCTAATTTGACATAACAAGACGACAAGTTTTTATACGATTATAATCCAGTTTTATAAGCCTGTTTTATTATCTACACTGCAAAAATAAATAAAAAATTCTAGACAAGTATATAACATTGTCTTATTTTCAGAAATAAGTAAACATGAAGTCAGAATTTCCTTAAAACAAGCTAAATCTGCCAGTAAGTAAAGTAAAATAAACTCGGGTAACATTTTAATGTAAGTTGATGGTTGTGATTTAAACTGTAAAAACTGTAAAAATGGTACACTAAAAATCTGTAATCTGGTTAACAGTATGTTTCCTTAATATATATACGGTTAATAATCATAAATTGACTCTTCCAGTAGTCCCAGGATGACACTTTTTGTTTAAACTTCTATTTACTACAGTGAAAATACTGTATGGTTTGATGTGAGTATTGATTCATCATATGTCTGCATCATTACCAAATATTTAATACTTATGGTTGTGTTTTTGTCATTGTAACGAAAGATATGAGGTGTAAATATTAATACTTCATAACATTGGTGTATTAACGCTACAAGTTGATGCAACAGGGTAGTTTATTGTAAAACGTTTTACTTTATTTTACGATTTGTACTGTGTTTTTAATGCAAAAATACTGGCAATCTCAGCTGCTGTTTTAATTTTACTGAATTTTTACCAATTAATGAAATGCGGTAGTTTATTGTATTTTTTTTTTTTTTTTGTTGTTGTTATTTTACAGTTTGTACTATACTTTTAGTGCTAAATAACTGGCAACCACAGCTGCCTTTTAATTTTGCTGTTTTATTTTAACAAATGAATGAAATACGGTAGTTTACCGTAACAGTTTAAAATATACTTTACGGGAGTACTGTATTTTAATGCAAAAATACTGGCAATCTCAGCAGCTATTTTAATTTGATAGATTTTTTTACAAATGGATGAAATATGGTAGTTTACCGTATTTTTTTGGTTATTTTACAGTTTTTACTGTATTTTTTAGAGCTAAATAACTGGCAACCACAGCTGCCTTTAAATTCTACAGTTTTATTTTAACAAATTAATGAAATACGATAGTTTACTGTAACAATTTAAAATATATTTTACGATTTGTACTGTATTTTGAATGCAAAAATACTGGCAACCACAACTGCTATTTTTATTTTACTGTTTTTTTTTTTTTTTTTTTTTTTTTTTACAAATTAATGAAATATGGTAATTTACTGTATTTTTTTGTTATTTTACAGTTTTTTATTGTATTTTTAGTGCTAAATAACTGGCAACCACAGCTGCCTTTTCATTCTACAGTTTTATTTTAGCAAATTAATGAAATACGGTAGTTTACTGTAACAATTTAAAATATATTTTATGATTTGTACTGTATTTTTAATGCGAAAATACTGGCTCAGCTGCCGTTTTAATTTTATTGATTCTTTACCAATTAATAAAATACGGTAGTTTATCGTAATTTTTTTGTTATTTTACAGTTTGTACTGTATTTTTAGAGCTAAATAACTGGCAACCACAGCTGCCTTTTAATTTTACAGTTTTATTTAAACATATTACTGAAATATGGTAGTTTACCACAACAATTAAAAATATATTTTACGGTTTGTACTGTATTTTTAATGCAAAAAAAATGACAACCACAGCTGTCATTTTAATTGTACAGATTTATTACAAATTAGTGAAATACGGTAGCTTACCGTTAATTTTTTTTTTGTTATTTTACAGTTTTCTACTGTATTTTTAATGCTAAATAACTGGCAACCACAGCTGCCTTTTCATTTTACAGTTTTATTTTAGCAAATTAATAAAATACGTTAACAATTTAAAATATATTTTATGGTTGTACTGTATTTTTAATGCAAAAATACTGGCAACCACAACTGCCATTTTAATTTTACAGTTTTATTTTAGCAGATTAATGAAATACTGTAGTTTACCGTAACACTTTTTAAAAAAAATTACGGTTGTACTGTATTTTTAATGCAAAAATAATGGCAACCACAGCCTCCATTTTAATTTTACAGATTTTTTTTTTACAAATGAATGAAATACGGTAGTTTACAGTAAATCTTTTTTCTAGGGCTGTCCAAAAATTAATCGTGATTAATCACATCCAAAATAAAAGTTTGTTTTGACATAATATGTGTGTGTGTTATATATATTTATTATGTATATGTGATAAACACATTCATAAAAGCCAAAACTATATATAAAAAAGTTACATCAAAGTAGTTACATCATATTCAAATGTAAAATTTGTATCATACACATATATATTTTTTATATCTAAATATAAACCAACATTTTATCAAGTATATGCATTTGTGTATTTATATATTCATAATAAAATATACACAGTACACACACAAATATTATGTTAAACTTTTATTTTGGATGTGATTAATCACAATAAATTTTTGGACAGCCCTACTTTTTTCGTTATTTTACAGTTTGTACTGTATTTTTAGTGTATGAAATAAATGAAATACCGTAGTTTCATGTTAAATTTTACATTTATTTTAATGCTTGTACTGTATTTTTAATGCTAAAATACTGGCAACCACAACTGCCTTTTTAATTTACTTTTTTTAAACAAATTAATGAAATACAGTAATTTGCCGTAACAATTTAAAATCTATTTTTCAATTTGTACTATATTTCGATACAAAAATACTGGCAACCACAGCTGCCATTTTAATTTTACAGAATTTTATTTTACAAAATAATGAAATACATTAGTTAATCGTTTCGAAAAGTTTTTTAACTTATTTGATAGTTTGTACTGTATTTTCAATGTTAAAATACTGGCAATCCCAACAGCCATTTTAATGAGTTTTTTTATTTATTTATTTTGCTTTTTTACAAATTAATGAAATACAGTAGTTTACCGTAACAATTTAAATCTAGTTTACAATTTGTACTATATTTTAATGCAAATATCTGCACACTTCTGATTATTAATAGCAACCTGTACGTATAATCATTTACTGTAAATCTCTGTTCATAACTAATGCAACCTGTATATAATGTTCATTGTACATCCATATGTAAACATCACCATAGTTTTTCTTTAACTGCACTTTATAATTCATACCTGTATTCTGCACTTGCTGCTATTGCACTACTGGTTAGACCTAAACTGCATTTCGTTGCCCTGTACCTGTACATGTGTAATGACAATAAAGTTGAATTTAATCTAAGCTAATCTAAAATATTCTGCCTTTTTAATTTTACAGATTTGTTTTACAAAATAAGGAAATACGGTAGTTTATCGTACAGTGAAATTACAACAGTACACTTAATAAGGTAATTACAATGAATAATTACATGTAACCAACCCTAACCCTTACCCACATTCTAATCCCAACCATAGAGTAAGTATATTTAATGAATTAACATTGGTAATTACCTTAAAATAAAGTGTAACCTATAGTTGTTTTTGGTTTGGAATAAGAATATTTAGCTTCTTTTACGCAAAAACTCAATTAATTTTGACTTATTATTTCTGAAAACGAGACAATATTTTGCACTTGTCTAGACAACCTTTCTTGATATAAGATCTTTTACATATCTGGACTAGAAACAAGTCAAAAATTCAACACGCTGGGTGAAAAATATAAACATGAGAGTTTATAATGTGGATTCTGTAGAGCACAGATGGTTCTTATACAGCAAATATTAGGGCAATGCTAGGTTTGAGCAAAGGATAAAAGTGACATTTGAAAAGCTCATTAATTAAAAACGTTGCTTGTATCAAGTGTAATGTAACAGCTTCCCACTTGCGCAGCAGCAGCTTTGATTGTGATTTTGTTACATACGTTGAGATAAATGCTGTCCTTTGATCAGACGCGCTAAACGAATGTTTAGGATAAAAACACAATTGAGCTCTGAGTGAATAATTAGTACTTTATCGCTCAGACAAATGAGTGTAAACCTCAGAAAAAACATGAAAGCGGCTGCTCCAAAAATGCTAAAGCAGTCGTTTATTCCGCTTTCAATGAGACGCCCAATTAAAACTAGCAAAACTTTCAGCTTTAATCAGGGAGCACACACAAACACATTCATACAGTGTGAACGGATAGTTTGTCTTGTGCTTTGGTGGCTGTTCTATACATGACTGAGATAACAGAAAAGACGGCATGAACACCTTCGCTTCAGTATAATAATATAGTTAATAAGTAAGACTTTCAATCGAGTCTGTTGTAATAATTCAATATAAATGTATTGTTCACGCAAGCCAAATGCCTGTAAAATTCCATACAATACTAATAAAATAATAATAATAATAATAAAAAAATAATAATAATAACTATAATAATAATAATAATGAGTGATGCGGTGGCACAGTAGGTAGTGCTGTCGCCTCACAGCAAGAAGGTCGCTGGTTCAAGCCTCGGCAGTTGGCATTTGTGTGTGGAGTTTGCATGTTCTCCCCGTGTTCGTTTGGGTTTCCTCCGGGTGCTCCGGTTTCCCCCACAGTCCAAAGATATGCGGTACAGGTGAATTGGGTGAGCTAAATTGTCCGTAGTGTATGTGTGTGAATGAGAATGTATGGATGTTTCCCAGAGATGGGTTGCGGCTGGAAGGGCATCCGCTGCGTAAAACAAATGCTGGATAAGTTGGCGGTTCATTCCACTGTGGCGACCCCAGACTAATAAAGGGAATTAGCCGAAAAAGAATAAATGAATGAATGAATGATAATAATAATAATAATAATAATAATAATAATATTAAGCAGCATGATCGCTTCACAGCAAGAAGGTCACTGGTTCGAGTCTCTGCAGAGTCCAAGGCATGCAAACTCCACACAGAAATGCCAACTGACCCATCCGAGGCTCGAACCAGCGACCTTCTTGCTGTGAGGCGACAGCGCTACACACTGCGCACTCGAACCGCCCTAATTACTTATTAAAAAAGTAATTTTGTAAGGCTTTTAAAATAAACTCAGTAATAAGCATACAGATATTTAAAAAAACAACAAAGAACGAAACAAAAAAACAACAAGCCAATAAAATAATAGTTTATTGACAGTTAATATAATGATTAAATCAGTTAGTTAATATTATTCATTCATTCATTTTCTTTTCGGCTTAGTCCCTTTATTAATCCGGGGTCGCCACAGCGGAATGAACCGCCAACTTATCCGGCATTTGTTTTACACAGCGGCTGCCCTTCCAGCCACAACCCATCTCTGGGAAACACATTCATACATTCTCATTCACACACATACATACACTATGGACAATTTAGCTTACCCAATTCACCTGTACCGCATGTCTTTGGACTGTGGGGGAAACCGGAGCACCCGGAGGAAACCCACGCAACCACGGGGAGAACATGCAAACTCCACACAGAAATGCCAACTGGCCCAACCGGGACCTGCCCCAACCGGGAATCGAACCAGCGACCTTCTTGCTGTGAGGCGAACGTGCTACTCACGCGCCACCGTGTCGCCCTAGTGTTGCCATGACAGCACAGTACCAGTATAGCAAGCAGCAAGAACAAGTATACTACATAGAAATGTAGAGGCGACCTGGGGCAGCCGCCTTCCACGGCGTATCCTCCACTCCCCGCACTTTACTTTCATCCGCGACAAACCCCGCATCATCTCAGCTCATCATCAACCCCGCTGTTTGTCGTCCGCGACGAAAACTGGATCATCTCGACACCCAGCACCCAAATGGAAGTACAAGCTTGTATGCAACAGATATCGCACTGTTTACGATAAGGTTGTCAAGATACTGGAATTCGGAACCAATCGATACTGAAATTTTAAAAACGTCCCCGCTAAACGCTCCCGCTCCCGTTAACATTTGAGCGCTGCTGAGTGCTTTCTTAAGCAGCGCTGATTTGCCATTGTGTACACAACAGCTCAGAAATTTATTATGAAACATGCTTGTTTTATTTTGGCTAGAATAAAAGCAGTAATTGTTTTATTTGTGAGGAAATGCGACTTTGTAAGTTTACTCATATTTAACATGCACTGTCTTCTTCGTCTGGTTAAATAGTTAATAATAATAATAATAATAATAATAATAATAATAATATTATTATTATTATTATTATTATTATTATTCATTTTCTTCTCGGCTTAGTCCCTTTTATTATTATTATTATTTATTATTACTATTATTATTTATTTTTATTTATTTTTCATTCATTTATTTGTTCATTCATTCACTTTCTTTTCGGCTTAGTCCCTGTCATTGTTATTATTATTATTATTATTATTATTATTATTTATTATTATTATTATTGTTATTATTTTTATTATTATTTATTATTATTATTATTATTGTTATTATTAATATTATTATTATTAGTAGTAGTCTTATTATTGTTATTATTATTATTCATTCATTCATTCATTCATTTTCTTTTTGGCTTAGTCCTTTTTATTATTATTAATTTTTTTCTTTCTTTTTTTTCATTCATTCGTTCATTCATTCACTTTCTTTTCGGCTTAGTGCCTTTTATTATTATTATTATTATTATTATTTATTTATTTATTTATTTATTTATTGTAATTATTATTATTATTATCATTATTATTCCCAATGTTTCCATAATCCTGGACCAGGCCGTATCCTGAGCTGCTGCTGTGGTGCTCATGGAGGAGCGGAGAGCACGAGATTGATTCCTGTAAGACACCAGTGACAGAAGAGCCTTCGCATTGATCCTGAAGTGCCAGCCTGTACACCAGCCAGTGACCTCTCCCACCTGCAGCTTCTCCACGATGGACGTGCAGCCTCCGGCACCTAGACCGCAGCTCTGCACAAGAAGTTTGGCCAGAGGAGAAATAGTCATGCCCAACTGAGCCAGGTTTCTCGCTAGGTTTTTTTTTTCTTCACTTGCGTCATTTGATGAAGTTTATTCTTCGCCGCTGTTGCCACTGGCTTCCATGGTTCGGGACTTGTGGAGCTGCATATCAATGGAGTTGCTCTTTAGTGTTTGGACTGACAGCAGTGAATATTAAACCACACTGAACTGAACTAAACTGAACTCTGAAAACTGGACTGATGCAGTTTCAATTTACTATAATCTTCTATATTAAGCTGCTTTGACACAATCTATATTGTAAAAGCGCTATAGAATTAAAGATGAATTGAATTAAATGCAGTTACAGACCAGCGTAAAGGTATATAATGCCTCCTATTATCATAATGTGTGTAAAATCCTGGTAAAATCAGGGCTAAGCGAGGGTTGTTTGCATCCACATGGCCTTGTTTTGGGTGAATCCGTGTTGTGAGGACGTCCTAGAAAGCATCTAAACCCCGAATTTGTCGGAAATCCACGGCATTTCAGAAAAAAATGTGAGATCCACAAACATGTTTAATCGATAAATTCAGCGATCGCAAAATCCTGCAGGCACTGATCATTTAAAAATAATAAAAATAAAATAAAATGACAATTCAATTGTTTTCAATAGGAATACAATAGATGTTAAATTCTAGATAAATATTAATTAATCACAACCAAACCCTCTCAAAATTAAAAATCAAACAGAAAGAATATTATCAAACAAAAATAAATTAGACTGATGTAAACTGAGGGTACATCACAGGAGTTCGTCCATTTTTGACCACAAAGACCACAAGTGTGATTCACAAATAAGGAACACCAGAGGGTTAAGGCTGACCACTTATTCAAGTCTGAATATCCTCCGAATACCCCACGAAAGCCGTTGTTTAATTAGCATACCCTGCACCACATGTGGATCTGCAACGTTTGAAAGAAGAGTGTTTATTTTAGAAATGCTAATGTGACCCAGTTCACCCACACCTCTATGGGGCTCTGAACATGTGGTCGTACACCTGTAACCGGTGAACATACAGAGAGAGAGAGAGAGAGAGACGTCTGCCAAAAAGAGGAACTGAAGTCCTCCAGAAGACGAGAGGGGAACAATAGCATGACTCCTCCCTCTCCTTCCTCCCCGGGGACCCCCTGCCTCCTCACGCGCCCCGAGAAGGTTAATGTGCCCGCTTTGATCTCCATCAGGCCACACTGAGGAGGAATTCATTTACATTTCAGATGAAACGGGCCACGGTATAAAAAGCCATCTTGTTTCTGGTATGTGAGGGTCTGTAGTGGGCTGGGAATGGGAGAGAGGAAGTGGCAGGGAACCCCAGAAACCCCCGTCCCGCTCGCCCTTCACTCTCTCACTCTCTTTTTATTCACGAAGCAATGTTTTATGTCGGGGTTTAAGTAAAAATGCTACAGAGATACCGATGTCAGTTTATGAATTTTATTATCGGTCAAGCTAAACTACAGTTGAATTGGTGTATTAACGCTACAAGCTAATGCAATAGGGTAGTTTATTGTAAAAATGTTACAATATTTTACAGTTTGTACTGTATTTTTAGTGCTAAATAACTGGCAACCACAGCTGCCTTTTAATTTTACAGATTTTTTACAAGTTGATGAAATACGGTAGTTTACCGTAATTATAATTTTTTTGGTTATTTTACAGCTTGTACTGTATTTTTAGAGCTACATAACTGGCAACCACAGGTGCCTTTTAATTCTACAGTTTTGTTTTAACAAATTCATAAAATACAGTAGTTTACTGTAACATTTTAAAATATATTTTACGATTTGTACTGTATTTTTAATGCAAAAATACTGGCAATCTCAGCTGTCATTTACATTTTACTGATTTTTATACAAATTAATGAAATACGGTAGTTTACCAGTAATTTTTAAAATTATTTTACAGTTTGTACTTTATTTTTAGCGCTAAATAACTGGCAACAACAGCTGCCTTTTAATTTTACAGTTTTATTTGAACAATTTAATGAAATACGGTAGTTTACCGTAACGATTTAAAATATATTTTACAGTTTGTTCCGTATTTTTAATGCAAAAACACTGGCAACCACAGCTGCCATTTTAAATTTTACAGATTTTTTACCAATTAATGAAATACTGTAGTTTACTGTCAAACTTTACATTTATTTTAATGCTTGTACTGTATTTTTAGTGCTAAATAACTGGCAACCATAGCTGCGTTTTTAATTTTAATGATTTTTTTAAACAAATAATGAAATGCAGTAGTTTACTGTAACTATTTAAAATCCATTTTTCAATTTGTACTATATTTTAATGCAAAAATACTGCCAACCACAGCTGCAATTTTAATTTTACAATTTTTTTTTATTTACAAAATAATGAAATACATTAGTTTATCGTTACATTTTTAAAATTATTTTATTGTTTCTACTGTATTTTTAATGCTCAAATACTGGCAACCACAGCTGCCTTTTTAATTATTTTTTTAAAAACAAAATAATGAA
Organism: Danio albolineatus; assembly: GCA_903798035.1. Lineage (NCBI taxonomy): Eukaryota > Metazoa > Chordata > Actinopteri > Cypriniformes > Danionidae > Danio > Danio albolineatus. The sequence goes on from CAIGQQ010037715.1 coordinate 3,848,701, forward strand.
ATACATTAGTTGATCGTTTCGAAAAGTTTTTTAACTTATTTTATTGTTTGTACTGTATTTTTAATGTTAAAATACTGGCAATCACAACAGCCATTTTAATTAGTTTGTTTTTTGTTGCTTTTTTACAAATTAATGAAATACAGTAATTTACCGTAACAATTTAAAATCTATTTTACAATTTATACTATATTTTTAATGCAAATATTCTATCAACCATAGCTGCCTTTTTAATTTTACAGATTTTGTTTTGCAAAATAATGAAATATGGTATTACTAGCTCTCCTGAATCCCCCCTTTTAATTCATATTTCAACACATTACAAAGTACTGAATGCAGAGGAAGATACAAGTACTTGACTGGCCTGCCTGCACTTTCGGAAACAAAATAGCTTAAAGGGGCTAATAATATTTACCTTAAAATGGTATTTAAAAATTTTAAAACTGCTTTTATTCTAGCCGAAATAAAACAAATAAGACTTTCTCCAGAAGAAAAAATATTATCAGACATACTGTGAAAATTTCCTTGCTCTGCTAAACATAATTTGGGAAATATTTAAAAAAGAATGAAAAAAAAACAAGCGGGGCTAATAATTCTGACTGTATTTGCAGAATATTGTGTTGGAAGATTGTGTACCTGACTGGATCTGCACAGCGGCCTGTTCACGCTCTCTCTTTATCAGCTTCAGATTCTGCCGAGACACGTGACCCCTCCAGGCTACACACAGATGGAGACGCAGAGATTAAAACGCAGAATAACAGTTGACGCCAGTGAACAGTTTCTAGCATCATCACAGAGCAGTGCTGGAGTGATTGTTTTAGTAAAGATGCATCCAATTAAACTCAGCATCATATTATTCACGATAAGTGATAACAATAATTGTATTCTAACAATAAAGTGTGCTTTTTATTTGAATTGATAACTGAATTTAATTGATTTGATTATAACGTTACAAACTACAGTTGAAGTTAGAATTTTTAGCCCTCCTAAATTATTAACGCCTCTGTATATTTTCCCCCAATTTCTGTTTAAAGGGTCATGAAACACCAAAACACATGTTTTGAGCTGTTGACAGTCATATATGTGTCCCACGCTACGAGGACACATATATTTCACTAAAAGGTAAAAATTGGTTGTTTTTGCGTTATTTCAAGCAAATTTTATTCTTCCGGTTTGAAACGAATTTTTGGAGCTGCGTCACGCCGATGAGATCTATGCGTGTATTCCAGCGTGGAGTGCGGACGTCTGTACCTTTCGAGTGCATCGTGACATCTCCAAGTGTGCAGCTTTAATTCATGAGAAAGACTTAGTTCAAACCAATCAGAGCGCTCTATTGTGTATGCGTTGCAACTTCATTAATATGCATGATAGCTTCGAAGACTGTTTTTACCAGTTACAGTGTTCAGACGGCAGAGACGCCACGTTGTGTTGCCAAAGCAAGTGGAAGAAAAAGAATTGTTTGGAGACACAGGTCGCCAGTGTTGTGTTTATGTACTGCAACGAATATGAGAGCGCAGATGGACTCACGTGTGGACTACAGTGCACGTGACACGTGGCAGAAATGTGTTTGTAAGGAACATTTTTTTACCCGAGAGCTTTTCGCATCTGGAAGTGGTGAAATCCAGATTTGCCGCCCGTCTCCTTTTAAAAAACACATGGCTCCAGTTCATGTTGATTGTCCTGTCTCTACAGATTTGGTAAGTAAGCGATCAGTGGTCTTTGTTTATTCACTTGAAAGTGTTTATTACGGTGGCCGAGAGAGCTTAACGCACTGCAATTTAAGAAAGCACATGCAATAACAAAAAACACCAGCAAATTAAGAAACGATCTTCATCAATTTGACAGCACACCTGTTGCAAATTCTCACAACACAAACAACGGAAGAAACGCGCAGCAAATTGGTCAAAACACAAACAACGGAAGAAACGCGCAGCAAATTGGTCAAAACACAAACAACGGAAGAAACGCGCAGCAAATTGGTCAAAACACAAACAACAAAAAAAAAGCACAGCAAATTGGTCAAAACACAAACAACGGTAGAAACGCACAGCAAATTGGTCAAAACACAAACAACGGAAGAACAATCAACAGAAGAAACGCGCAACAAATTGGTCAAAACACTTGCAAACATCCACATAACACAACAGAAATGTTTCAAGAGGACCCAAAAACATGACGGACCCAGCTAAGATACGGATGTAGCTAATTTATTTAATAACACAACGTTTCAGTTAATCATTAATTAGGCTGATAATTTACAAAAGACAACGGAATCGTGTAATCAGGATATTAAAATAAACAAAAAACAACTCACCTTTCAAAGACCACCAATCAATTCACTGAACAACAGTCACGGCACATCCGCATCTCAGCTGGGTCTGTCATGTTTTTGGGTCCTCTTGAAACATTTCCGTTGTGTTATGTGGCTGTTTGCAAGTGTTTTAACCAATTTGCTGGGCATTTCTTTTGTTGTTTGTGTTTTGACCAATTTGCTGCACTTTTCTTCCGTTGTTTCTGTTTTGACCAATTTGCTGAGCGTTTCTTCCGTTGTTTGTGTTTTGACCAATTTGCTGTGCGTTTCTTCCGTTGTTTGTGTTTTGACTAATTTGCTGCGCGTTTCTTCTGTTGTTTGTGTTTTCACCAATTTGCTGCGCGTTTCTTCCGTTGTCTGTGTTGTGAGAATTTGCAACTGGTGTACTGTCAAATTGATGAAGATCGTTTCTTAATTTGCTGGTGTTTTTTGTTATTGCATGTGCTTTCTTAAATCGCAGCGCGTTAAGCTCTCTCGTCCACCGTAGTTTATGGCTATTTGCATTACTATGCTGTTGTATAACCATTCTAAAATCAGTGGCATGAAATGATTTCAAAATGACAATAATGTCACTTATCGCAACAATTTTTGTGACAATATATTGTACAACAAAAATGTTTTCATCGTGACAGACTAACGTTATCTCACGACAATTTGTAACTTTGTGATTTATTGGTTAATTCGTATGATCTCATTCGTACAATTTAGTACAATTCACACATCCTCCAAGGACGGTTGGGTTAGTGGCGGGGTTTGGTGTCACGCCTCCTTTTAAAATTGTACATTTTCATACAACTGAACTAGAATTAGCTACTAAACAGACAAAACGTATAATAGTTACATTTCTTCGTGAGATCAGGACGAACAGGCCTTAGTTTTACTCACCTGACTGTATGATGACTGCCCCGTTGTGGCGTTTCTCTCTCTCTCTGCGGTAGCGTCGAGCGCCCAGCCAGCCTTTAGTGTAGGCCTGCATCAGCACCACTCGAGCGATCACTTCCCGCAACATCAGATTGAGCTGCTCCACATGATAATACTTCAGAAACACCTGCGAAGACACACACAACATCATTCATTCATTCTCCTTCGGTTTATTTCCTTATTTATCAGGGGTCGCCACAGTGGAATGAACCGCTAACTATTCTGGCATATGTTTTATGCAGCGGATGCCCTTCTAGCTGCAACCCATTACTGGGAAATAGCCACACACTCTCTCATTCACACACACTTATACAATACGGCCAATTTAGTTTTACGCAATTCACCTATAGAGCATGTCTTTGGACTGTGGGGGAAACCCACGCCAACACAAGGAGAACATGCAAACTCTACACAGATACGCTAACTGGTCCAGCCGGGACTCGAACCAGCGACCTTCTGGCTGTGAGGCGGCATTGCTAACCACTGAGCCACCATGCCGCCTCGTACAAGATCATGCCTCATAATAAACACACTCTCAAAAGGTGCACGCAGAACTAGTGCACGTGACAAGAACTAACCGATCAGCTTCATAATTTGTATGGGATATACACGTTTCGGTAGACTGATTAGCTTTTTCTCCTTAAATAAAATTGTATCAGAGTTACAGCAATGTTTTGTCAGCTTGTCATCCTCTGAGAAAACGGTTGATGGTCGCCTGGAAAACTACGTACAACACCCCACCATTCAACACCCCAAAATTGTCAAGTGTTGACTGGTCCACGTTGATAAAAAAAGGGGGTACCACTGCCGTAGGGGGTACATTTTCATAGTAGTATTTTGTACTTTTGTGAACAAACCAGATAAACAGAACAATACTGATAAAAACAAAGAAGATGAACAGAAAAATAAATCATGTATGTCAAAATAAGGATGATAACTCTACCTTTGTCTTGCCGACAACCCAGTAGTCTAGTTTGGCCTTCTGCAATATAATGATGGCGTTTTCCTTACTTCCCTCTGGCATCTGATGAGCTCGAAAGGCCAGATAGTAATACCTACAGGAAAAACAAAATAACCAGACTCCTGTTACAAAATGTAAACGTGAAGTCAAATGTTAAGAGGAGTTAAACAAATGATATTATATCCTATTCGATTTCGAAATGCTTTAATGTAAATATGTAAGGGATAAAGACCTTTCAAGGGGTTGTTATTGCAGAATTAATCCCAATGTGAAGTTTAACATTTAACACGTTTCTCATTTTTTACTCTTTTTACTGTATTTTATATATGATAATGTATTCTATGTTATTATGCTGTGTATGCTTCTATTTTAGGTGTGACTTTTTAACATTCCTTTAGGGGTCTACAGATGAAAAATAGCCATTCTTGGCTAATTCTGGCACATTTTACAGCAATGTTTATTAATGTGCATTGACCCTGTAAACAAATAAACTAAACTAAACTAAACTAAACTAAACATGGTGGTAAGGCTTTATTCTGTGAAAACAACCATCCTGGATGTACTTGCCATGGATAATAAAAATAGACTTATTGTTCTGAGCCATAACAGTTACTAATTCTTTAATCAAACAAAAAGCTAAAGAAACAAAACTGTAAAGCTGATGGAGCATACAATAACCTATGCATTATTTAGTCACGAGGCGGCGCCAAAAAGTCAAAGCGCAAATTTGACAGAAACAAAACCTGTTGAATGGAGCTTACGCTACCTGAAAAAAAGTTGTCATCAATCCCCGTTGTAATAAATAAATAAATAATAACTTAATATATTGAATCCGCATGGACCCAAGATTGTCACAGAAATCTACCCTAAGTTTGGTGAAGGAAAATTCATGAATAGGGGTTACATTCAGTATGGGGCGTGCGAGAGATCTGCAGAGTGGATGGCAACATCAACAGCCTGAGGTATCAAGACATTTGTGCTGCCCATTACATTACAAACCACAGGAGAGGGCAAATTCTTCAGCAGGATAGCGCTCCTTCTCATACTTCAGCCTCCACATCAAAGTTCCAGAAAGCAAAGAAGGTCAAGGTGCTCCAGGATTGGCCAGCCCAGTCATCAGACATGAACATTATTGAGCATGTCTGGGGTAAGATGAAGGAGGAGGCGATGAAGATGAATAGAATCTTGATGAACTCTGGGAGTCCTGTAAGAACGCTTTCTTTGCCTTTTATATTTTATTTAGGTAAAATTCACATAATCTAGAGGCCTTTGCCTTTCATATAAGCCACTTTTGATGCCAAATTTTCAACTAGAAGTCAAGTTATTATTTGTTGTTCCTAAAACTTGAATAGGCGACAAGACGTTTGTCAGGGAGTGTTTACTAACCTACGTATTATTAATTTACAAGTTGGCACCAAATAGTCTATAACAGTCAAAAACAGCAGTGTTTTTCCCTTGGAGGGTGTTTGACGTCTTAGCATGAACACACAGCACCGTCTCACTAATTAAAATGGTTTATTTCTCTGGATTTTTCAAACTATTGGGATAATGTATGAGTACTTGAGTCAGCAAAATCTATAACACTGTTCAAGTGGTTTTTGTAATGTCAAAATATCAATGTTATGCCTGAAGGCCAATACAAAGGGCAAAACAAATCTCTTAAATGTACATTTAAAAACTTGTGACATGGTCTAATACAAATAAAACAACGCAGTACATCAGCCTGATACAGCCTGGTACAGGATTATGGAACCTTGGGATCGATATATATATATATATATATATATATATCCCAAGGTTCCATAATCTTAGACCAGGCTGTATCCTGAGCAGCTGCCTTGATGTATGGAGGCGTGAACAGGATGAGACCGATTCCTGTGACGCTCCAAGGACAGACGAGTCTCATTGACTTCCAGCGTTCTCCAACCTCTTGCGCCTACACTGCAGCTCTCTCGAGGTTCACTCGAGGTTTTTTAATTGTTCACTTTCGCCAATTGGTGAAGTTTTTTCCTCGCCACTGTCGCTACTGGCTTGCATGGTTCGGGACCTGTAGAGCTGCGCATGGATTTGCT
>CAIGQQ010037715.1:3866452-3879138 GCA_903798035.1 Danio albolineatus
CTCCGATACTAAATAAAACGGAAATAATTAATGATTTCTTGTGCGGCTCAGTACCAATTGATCCACGATGGTTGAGGACCACTGCTGTAATTGATTTTTGACACCAATGTTAAATGTCAATTTGATGTAGTTTTGACATCAAGGTAGGCAACTAACATAATAAATTGATTCGCATTTTTATGTGTTTGTTGATGTCGTTTTGACATTAAGATGCCAGCTGGATACAAAACTTGCGCTAAAGTAAATATAACAAAAATTAACAAGCATATTTAAGCATCACAACGACGCCAGAGCATGAAAGACGTAACGCTGCAAGGATCTGTTTTCAAAATGAACTTCTGGCTTCCAACTGATCTTAACAAGGACAAGACACGATGTGTATAACAGCCATTTCTACAACAGGCCTCATGAATTTATCAAGGCGATCCATAATTTAGAGTAGGTCTATAACAGCAAAGTGTGTCTTAATATTCTATTTCATCTGAGCGCGAGAGGCAGGTGTGTGTCTGTGATCTTCAAGAGGAAAACGCCGGAGAAACTGAAGGGTTGGACAAGCACCATTACCGAGACACAATTCAACAAACCCAGTGTTTTAACAAGACATCTGTCCCACTTCTGCTTACACGCGCACGACTCTGTAAAGCATCTCATCTGTGTATGAAGCAGTTTAAAAAGTATCTGTAATATTAATTGGAAGCGATTAATTGAGGTCTGTGCGCCGGCGTCTAATTATGTTTCTCTGATACAGCAGGTAGTCAGCGGGACGGTTTTAATCTCACACACGGAACTGAAAAAAAAGGAGAAATAATTATCTAGAGTTTTCCTTCATGCGAACAGCGACTGCTGTAGTTAAAACACAGGTCCAGCTCCACAAAGTCCTCCAACTGTGCAAGACCGAATGAAATGTTAAATTTAGATATAACTTTTCTCGCACTTTTTATTGCTACAAGGACAGGTTCTCTCATTTTAAAGAGAATTTGACAATGTTATGTATTAAACAATACATGAAATATATTTTTCCTTTTTGTATTTAATGAGTGTTTCTTTTTGTTGTATATGCCTCTGTTGTGGTTCTCTACTCTCCGCCTCTGTCTTCTTCTTCTTTCGTTTTTATTATTTATTTAGCGAATCGCACCGTTTTTGTGCATTACCGCCACCTTCCTGTAACATGATTCAGAGACTCTACTCTGCGCCCATTTTTATCCCTTCCCCTGACTCAGGCCCCGTTTACACTAGTGCGTTTTCTTTTTAAAACGCATAAGTTTTGCTACGGTTACGCCATCCGTCCACACTACGCCGGAGTTTTCGAGGTGCGAAAACGGAGCGTTTTAGAAACGCTGGAGAGGCCGTTTCCATTCTGAAACGCTGCTGTTGCGTCTCAGTGTGGATGGAGGGAAACGCATACTTTTGAAAACAGAGGCGTGGCTGCTGAGATCTGCTACGTGATTGGGGCTTTGGGTCATTGCGTATCCTTCCCTTATTCGTCAAGCGCACGTGGCTATAACGTCACCGGCAGACGGCAGACCAGCCTTCACTGTAAACACTGTATTTTCGATAGCCATGGATGTTTTATATTCATTTGTTACTTTAAGTAACAACTCGCCTCGTCGTCTGTCCTCAAAAAGACCTCTCTTGCTTTCTTTACCATCGCGTTCATCGGTCAACCAGCGTTTGTTGACTAACAATAACCAAATGCCGAGGGAGACGCATGCTTCCTGTTTATACTTGAACGCGCATGCCCAGAGTGTGCGAATGGTCACATGATATACGTTTCTGGCGGAGTAGTGAAGATGGAGATCTGTTAAGACGCTTGGGTGAAAACGCTAGTGTGGACGCGGATCATTTTCTTGCTAAAACGCCGTTTTAAAACTAAAACGCACTAGTGTAAACGGGGCCTCAGTAAGAAACTTCGCATCTGCCAGTGCTGCGTCTCCAGCTCCTTTGACTTCAGCTCATCCCTCTCACTATGTCAGGTTCAGAGAAAAAAAAAGAAAAAAAACTCCATCCCTACCTTAAACTTTATACATTTATATTAACAATAATTCTAATAACTCATATCTTATTAATCAGTCCTGTATCTTTCAAATATCTAAACAAGGCAGTGTAACTTTGCTTTCCTACCTCAGGATTTAATACAAATTTCAATGTTACCTCACAGTCTCTTTCTTTCTTGATTTCTTGCAATAACTTCCTTCTCTCTTCATTATACCGCTTACAATACATGATCACATGTTCAACAGATTCATTTTCCCCACACTCACATAGACGTGTTTTGTGCTTTGCCATTAACTTCATTGTACTGTTAATTCCAGTATGCCCAATTCTTAATCTGGATAATATATTCTCCTCTTTCCTTCTTCCACTCAAGTGCCTTCCTTTACCCACTTGTGGCTGAATATAATACATTTGCCTTCCATTCTTTCCTGCTTCCCATTGGTAATGCCATTTCTCCATTATTTGTTTCTTTATTATAGCTTTACCTTCACTTCTACTAAAGGTCATTTCCATTCCTATATTATCTTCCATCGCAGCTTGTTTTGCTATTTTATCTGCTGCTTCATTTCCTTTTAATCCCACATGAACTGGCACCCACATGATTACAACTTTTACTCTTTCACCTTTTAATTTATACAACTCTTGTAATATTTCTATAACTAACTCTTGCCTTGAGTCTGAGTGTTTTGCTTCAATGCTTAACATGGCTGAACTGCAATCTGAGCAAACTAAAACCTCCTTAATTCCTGATTCTTTCACCCATTTTAATGCTAGACTAATTGCCAACAGTTCCCCTGTATATACTAATAAATTGTTTGAAATCCTTTTTTTTTTTTCTATATTAAATTTTGGAATTACATATGCTATTCCTAGCTGGTCATTTTCTGGATTTTTTGATGCATCTGAAAAAAAAAACCATGAACCATCTCTCCATATTCTTCCATTAAATATTCCCTTACATATATTTCCTTCATTACTCTCATTCCCTCTTTTTGTCTAATTTCTAACATTTTTAGATCCACGGTTGAGGCAGAACCCACAACGGAACAGCAGATATAATCATCCGCCTCTGTCTCCTCAGCAGGGCTGCGTCCGAAACCGCCTACTACTCAGTAGGTACTGCATTTGAATTTAAACGTGCTGCTCGGCCGTTAGAAAAGTACGTTCTATACAGTATTAATGTCAGAAGTATGAATGGACTTCATTCAGACGTACTACATCCACCATTTTGTCATGGTCACGTGACCTACCTGCGTCAGTTGCGTCGCTTCACTCACATTCATGAATTCTGTCGCAGGGCATCATGGGATAGCGCAGCGTGCATGGGATGCGCACTTCAGAATCTCGCCGGAAGTAGTAAGTCATCCGGGTACTTCTCGCATACTGATTTTCGAATTCTATGAATTCGGAAACTCTAAAAAAAAAAGGTGCTAAATAGCACCAAAACTGGTTCTTTGGTCGTAACGAGGGGGGAACCTTTTTTGGTGCTATACAGCACCTTAAAAAAATAGGTGCTATATAGTACTTTTGTCAAATGGTGCTATATAGCACCTATATTTTAAGGTGCTCATAATGTTACTTTACCCCTTCCGCAAATAAAACTGGCATAACAGTTATGAGAATTAGCTATAAGAACAAGTGCTTACCAGTAGTAGTGGTGCTTTATAGCACTTTAAACCCTCCAAAGAACCACTGAAAAACCTTTATGGTGCTTTAAAGGTTCTTTACACAGTAAAAGTGCTAAATAGCACCTCAAATACTGTAAAGAACTACTGAAGAACTTTTTTTAAGAGTATACTACTCGGCTCACATACTGTTTTTAGCGTACTGTATAGTATGGAAGTATGCAGTTTCGGACGCAGCCCAACTTTTATTATCACCCCACAGGTGCAGTGAATCAGGTGCCATCACGTGGAGGTGCCGGCTTGTTTGCGAATACCATTTAAACCGGACTGGAACGTCATTCAGAGAGTCTCCTCTCTCCCGGCTTGTGTTATTCATTTGGTCAACTTAAACTTTGTTGTATGTACTCGGCGAAATTGTTGAAAGTGAAAGCTGAGTGTTCATTCATTGAGATCTTTATGGGAAAAAAATAGTTTTTCCTCTGTAATTGTGTCTTTTAATGATTTTAATTCTGGAATTTATGATAGGTAAAAATGTTTTCCAAAATGTAAATTTGTCTCGAGCTTCGTAAAAGTGTTTCACACTTTGTAATGTTGTTTTGCACTTCCCGGCCACCGTAGTATAGCCAGAATTGTGCATCCCTACACACCACTGATTTGTGTTGGGACAACATGAAGGAATTTAGTCAACTTATTATTATTTTTTCAAATTTAAGTGGATTGAACATAAAACAATTAAACTGTCCCAAAAAACCCTCTAGAATTGAGTTGTTTCAGCTCGTTTTTAATAAGTCGTTTGAACAAACAACAAACATAATTTTTTTTTAGTGTAGCATGACTCCTTAAAAAACTAAAAGTAATTGATTGTTTTGTTTCAGTTAAACCAGAAATAAATCAACACAGCAAAGCAATGACATCAGAAACTATGGAACTGAAGACTATAAGGAACAAGATATAGAGGAAACCTCTTACCTTTAGCAGGTATTTAGGAGACTGAGAGGAGAGAGAATAATTCAGACAGACAGAAAACAGATCAAACGTACAGAGCAGAGAAGAACAGAAGTATTTTACAACGAAAACCATACAAACAAGTCTTAAGAGACTCCGGAACAAATGCGTTGGTAAAAGAATCACATCACAAGCCTCATAAGCTTGAATTTCATTATGTGTTTGAAAAGTGAATGGCGTATTTTTTAGGATGACCTTCTGAATGTAAAGACTAGCACAGACCTTATTTCTTCCGCTGTTGAGTTGCGGGGGCAGAGATCTGGAGGCTGCTGTCACTCTTGCTCTGGATGTGGCCAGATTACCTGCTCAGCAGAAGAAGAAACACATCAGTGGCACATCAATCCTTCTCGGCTGAAGCACAAATAAATAAAACAACACGTTAGAAGAGCGCTCTGGGCTTTCAACCCAAAAGGATGGATGTTTGAACCCTGGAGGAGATCCACGAAAAGCCTAGATTTCAATTACAAAGACTATGTTCTTGATCAAGAGCCTCAACGCCAGACTGCTCTACTGTTATAAATAAACATCTGCAATAGTAAACACAATAGTCACTAGGCATATAACGGGTAGTGGTTGATCTGTACGGATCACAATCCACGGTTTGGAACGCACGTGACCAGCGGATTAGTAACTTCTTTTAATTGTTGATTAATCCTAAATTTGTAACGATCACCGAAAGATCCTCCCGCATCATTCACGTCCAGCCTGATCTCAAGAGAAAACGTAAGCATTTATGCATTGCCAGTATAGTGGCTAATTCGTACGAATTCGTACAAGTGCAGTCGTACGAAAATGTACGATTTAAAAAAGGAGGCGTGGCATCCAACCCCACCCCTAAACCCAACCGTCATTGGGTGATGAGCAAATCGCACCAAATTGTACGAATTAGATTGTACAAATTCATTCGAATTAGCCACTAAATCAAAAGTTACGAATTGCCGTGAGATAGCGTTGTCACGTCACATGTGCTAAAGCTCTTTGGCTTCACTGTAAAATATTATGATGACAGAAGGAGTTGCGGAGGCACCTACTGTGCATGCTTTCTTAGGTTATTAAAGGTGTTTTCTACTTGTTTAGCCTTTAGTGTATAGCTGCACAATTCATCATTAAGAGATCGGGATCTCAATTCAAACACCAATGCAACCTAAATTATAAATGATGATGATTAGCATGTTTATTAATCCTTCAATGCGCTGCTTTCAAATCTATGTGTGATCGAGAAAGAGATTCAACTTTACACGTTTTACTTACAAAGTTACAAACAATCAAATAAGACAGAAGTCCTGGAGGACCAGTTCAAAGTTCAAGATATAAATACGCTTTTGGTAACGATTAAAATCTCGTTTTTATGCAACTTGATGCTGTTGAATGTAGCGGTGGGCGGATTGATCCTAATATCGATAGTATCGATACCAACGTTGACTTTCTACAAACGAGAACGTTGACTTTCTTTGAGTCTGGTGAAGAGTGGTTCCAGAAAGCAGGTAAGTCAAAAACAGTAACCAAAAAATTAAATAAACCGGTAAATAACAGGGTGAGAATGTGGTAAAATCTGAAAACGTGGTAAAAATGAGACGAGGACTTTTTTTCTGGATTGCTTTTTTAAAGTTGTTGGTTGGGTTTAGGGAAGGAGGAGGGTGGGTCAGTCGATTGGTCGGTCAGTCAGTCGATATCGGCCTCTGGTGGGTTTACGGAAGAACAGCAGGTGCGAACGACACTTGCGAGAAAAATTTAAGATGATCTTATAATACATCCCAAATCCTACCCAATACCTAAACCTAACTACTATCCTACTAACTATTACAACACAGGGTCATTCTGAAAACGTAGTCCCATATACGTTTCTGGAGACTGCACATTATGTAGTCCGAGGCTGCATTTCATTTTTAAACGAACGCTATGAGGCGCTATGACGCCGTTCCTTTTCGCACTTACCAGCTGACCGGTTACCTCCGTGTTGACGACCTTCTCGCTGCAATCAGTTTGTCCCGTTAGCTCGCCGTGTTCGTCGGCGGACTTTAGACGCAGAGAGGAGTTAACCTTGATGACAAGGTTCAAGTCCGGTGAAGAGCGGTTCCAGAAAGCAGGTAAGACAAAAAATAAAATAAAAAACAAAAAATAAAATAAAACCGGTAAATAACAGAGAGAGAATGTGGTAAAATCTGAAAACGTAAAAATGAGACGAGGGCTTTTGTTTTTTTCTGGACTGCTTTTTGAAAATTGTTGGTTGGGTTTAGGGAAGTGTGTGGGTGGGTCAATCAATAAAATTTTGGTTGAGTTTAGGGAAGGATTGGTCGATTGGTCAGTCAGTCAGTCAAACAGTCAGTCGACAGCGGCCTCTGGTGGATTTATGTGAGAACAGCAGGCGCGAACGGCACTTGCGAGAGAAATTTAAGATCTCAAAAAGCGTACACAGTGGTCTCTCGTGGATTAGCGAAAACAAAAAGTGCAAAAATACGTACCTCCTGGGACGTATTTTGCAGTCTCCAGAAACGTACATGGGACTACGTTTTCAGAATGAGCCTGGGTTGAACAAATAACAAGCAGCTAATTAGTATTTTAATGAGCTGAAAGTCTTCCCTTAATGGTTTGTTAATAGAATGAATTGTGCATTAAAATAAACTGTGACCAACATTTTTAACAGATGACCTGTGCTGTCTATTATCCCGGTGTCAAATACAACCAGTAAGTCAGCGTCTCTCATCCCACCTTCTCTCCGTTGTTAATACACTCTCTCTTTCTGCTTGCTCTTAAACACATACACACGTCTTCGGGATATGAAGCCCCACTGTTGCATATGCAGCACCGTCTGAGCTTTTCAAAAGTTTCTGCGCAAGATGTCCAAATGTTTTCCCTGGCTGGGTCTTCAGAGACTAAACTCTGATTAATGGTACTGAAGGAGCCTTTGAAGCCGGATTGGTGACATCAAAGTGCTAATCCATGGGTGGCAGGAGTTTTATAATGAGTGGGAAGCATTTTAGCACGTTTCAAAGGCTCCGGCGCATGAATAAACAATGGCGGCGCAGATGTGCCACACACCTTTAGAAAAATACCCACCGCAGAAACGCAGAGCGTAACTGTAGCTACAGCGCGTCAGTATGTGTGTGTGGAGGAATCTAGGGAAATGAAACATCTGTTATTCTTGTAGTCTGCGCCTCAGTAATACACCAGATGACAGATTAGAGAGGGTCGCAGACTCAAACAAACAAACAATAAGTCCAGAAAACAATTATCGTTTTTCTTCTCGTTTGTTTCATAATGACCGTCTCGTGTGAATGAGCACGCACGGTTCCCGGCGTTCGCAGCAGATCAGGTTTAATTGCTCTGTTTGTCAGGGATTAATTGAGTTGTTCCAGATCTAACTATAGCTCAGCAAAACCTGCTCCTGCCAATGGGATTACGGATGTAGGCCGCTGGTTAACGTTAGTCAAAGCACTGACACTGGAAGCACTGGAGGATGGGTTCATGGGTAATGCTTTCACACTGACACATGGGTGCTGGTGCTGGAGCCAGGGTTCAGTCTTATACTGTACAGTTCCAAATGGAAACATCAGCTACCATCAGCTAACACTAACCGGCCATTTTGCTGGTTAGACCTTACAAGTACCCGGTTGGGACCCCCTTTTTGCCTTCATGACATAGATTGAACAAGGTACTGGACATATTCCTCAGAGATTTTGCTGCATATTGACATGATAGCATCACGCAGTTGCTGCAGATTTGTTGGCTGCACATCCATGATGTGAATCTCCCGTTCCACCACATCCCAAAGGTGCTATATTGGATTGAGTTCTGGTGACTGTGGAGGCCATTTGAGTATATTGAACTCATTGTCATGTTCAAGAAACCAGTCTGAGATGATGCACGCTTTATGACATGGCGCGTTAGCCTGCTGGAGGTAGCCATCAGAAGATGGGTACACTGTGGTCATAAAGGGATGGACATGGTCAGCAACAATACTCGGGTAGGCTGTGGTGTTCACACGATTCTCAGTTGGTTCTAATTGGCCCAAAGTGTGCCAAGAAAATATCCCCCACACCATTACACCACCACCACCAGTCTGAATTGTTAATAAAAGGCAGGATTGATCCATGCTTTCATGTTGTTGTTGCCAAGTTCTGACCCGACCATCCGAATGCTGCTGCAGAAACCGAGACTCATCAGACCAGGCAACGTTTTTCCAACCTTCTATTGTCCAATTTTGGTGAGCCTGTCTGAATTGTAGCCTCAGTTTCCTGTTCTCAGCTGACAGGAGCGGCACCCAGTGTGGTCTTCTGCTGCTGTAGCCCATCTGCTTCAAGGTTGGACGTGTTGTGAGTTGCTCTTCTGCATACCTCGGTTGTAACGAGTGGTTGTTTGAGTTACTGTTGCCTTTCTTTCAGCAGGAACCAGTCTGGGAACCACAGAGGGCGATACTGAGTAGGCTAACCGTCATGACAAAATGGATGAAGAGTTGCTAAATGAATGAATATAATAATATATCAAATGAATAGGTAGTGGATGAATTTGGAGAAAACTCATGAAAACATTTGCTGAAAATGTCCTCTGTTGAGTATTTCCGCCATCTTGCCAACAACATCTCGTTGTGACATTTCCCATGGTTCAATGGGATCTCGATATTCGAATTCTTAAGACACTGCAAGTATTGACTTTATCAATTAAAATTATAAGCCAATTAGATGTAAATGTACTGTGAAAATATTGAAGTAACCATGTGCTTAAGGGTAAAGCTTATATCAGAATCAGAAATGAGAATCAGAAAGAGCTTTATTGCCAGGTATGTTCACACATACGAGGAATTTGTTTTGGTGACAGAGCTTCTACAGTGCAACAGAATTACAGAGACAGGACAGAAACAGATAATAAATATATTCAAAAAATAGAAGTAAGTGTTAAATGCAAATATACAGATGGACAAGTGTATGTACAGGTGTATTACTATATACAACATTATATGTGCAGCTGTTATGTGCAAATTGGCATGTAAAGTGTGTTGTTAAATAAGTGTATGTGTGTGTAAAAAGTGTATAGCAAGTAGTGATGTTGGTTCCACGATTATTATCATCAAGTGTTCATGAGATGGATTGCCTGAGGGAAGAAACTGTTTCTGTGTCGGGCTGTTCTGGTGCGCAGTGCTCTGTAGCGTCGCCCAGAAGGTAACAGTTCAAAGAGGCAGTGTTCTGGGTGTGAGCGGTCCAGAGTGATTTTGGCAGCCCTTCTGCTCGCTCTGGATAAGTACAGTTCTTGGAGAGTAGGGAGGGTTGAACCAATGATTCGCTCAGCAGTCCCAACTATTCGACGTAGTCTTCGAAGGTCAGATTTGGTAGCTGAGCTAAACCAGATAGTTATTGAAGTGCAGATGACTGATTCAATGATGGAGGCGTAGAACTGTTTCAGAACTGTTATAGAGTTAACTACAATCAGCCTTTGATTTTGATTAGTTGATAGGGAACTTGCTTTTAAATATTATGTAGCGGTCACTGCAAATTACACCTCTCTAACTCACTACAAGTCGGCCCCTTTATGCTACGCCCCCATCTTGCAGTCCGGAGACAGATACACTTGGCCCAAAAGAGGAATTGTTTACAAGTGTGGAGTCCCGTGAAGGAACTCCAGATGGAGACTTTCATTTTGTGTTTACCTTATGATTGAAGTTATTAATCGTCTGCCAGTTCCCACCTCTGAACAAGTGAGTTTTAGCTACTTTTAGCCTTCAGAAAAAACAAAACACCTTTGAAGAAACTCAACACAGAGGAACATAAAGAAACCTACTGCGAGCTAGCGTTTTGGAAGTATTATTGCTGAGCAACACAGACATCGTATTGAAGTATAAACGCACAACTAGACGTAAGGCAGGCGCTGTGGGTCATACCGATCACTCAACGCAAGTATAAATCAGCTGGTCGCACTTTATATAAAGTGGCCTTAACTAATATGTACTTGCACAGAAATTAATAACTCGTTACAATGTACATATTGTGTAAATGCATGTTTTTACATTGTACTTATGCTTGATCAAATACCTGTAATATGTAATTAATATCTGTAATTACATTTGTAAATACACTGTTGACCATCCCTTACACCAGTGGTTCTCAACTGGTTTGGCCATGGGACCCACATTTTTGCATGGTCATCAAGTCGCGACTCAAATTTTTAGGAACTATATTTTAATTTTAGGAATTATAATGAATTAATTTGTATTTATTTGTTAACATACAGAAGTAGTGACAGATAAATCATAAGAAAATCACAAAGACTTACAAATAAACAATTTTTTAATTGATTTCATTGGACAAAATGTATCAAATTCTACAAATATTACAAAGTACGATTGCGCATTTCAAAATAAAAGTCCGGTATATGCATTTCAAAATAAAAGTCCGGTATGATCATTTCAAAATAAAAGTCCGGTAAATAAGTTAAAAACTAATGTTTTACACACACTCCGCGACCCACTAAAAATGTTCCCGCGACCCACTTTTGGGTCGCGACCCACCAGTTGAGAAACACTGCCTTACACCTTAACCCACCTTTAAACCTACTGATACCATCAAACTTGTCCTTAACCCTACCCCTATCCCAACTCAAGAGCACCACAAGTGTTCTCAAATACATTATGAACACAGTGAGTACGTTGTATTTATGTTTTTGAGGCAAGTACATAGTAGTTAAGGACATTTAATATAAAGTGGGACCAATCAGCCTAACGTAGCCCGATATTGTGTCAGTCGGGTCACATGACGTCCCAATAAAGCAAACAAGAACTTCCGTTTCTTCCTGCCTGTCACTTTCTCTCCATGTTTCCGTCTGTCTGTCTGAGACTCTACCCTCCTCTCTCTCATCTCTCAGCGCAGATTATTAAAGGACATTTGTCAAAGTGAATTAGCCTGAGCGGAACAAGCATGCGGTGCATAAGTGCATTTTCACGCTTTTCACACACACATCACGCTCCGATGAAGGGGATCTACCCTGAAGTCAGCTTATAACGCACCTACGCACACTGACACATGCATATAGTATCTCTGTCTCGCACACACACACATTTGCACATGCAGTGCCACATATTAGTTGACGAGACCTCCACATAATATTTAATAGCAAACTCCCTACCAACTAATATTGTCAAGGGTTGATTTTTAAAAGGAGACCCAAGTAGCGAAGAATTCAGGCCCTGATTTGGCATAAAGCTGGCACAGCAGGCATTTATCCGGCACTGGCATGGCATGTGGGCCAAACATGGCCTGAGTTTGGCAGAGGTGGCACTGTCTTTAAGGCGGTGCACAAGATTTGGGCCAGATGTAAAATATCTGGCCCAGATTTTTAAAAAAAATTATTTGTGGGCAAGGCGCCACGGTGGCGTAGTGGGTAGCACGATGATCAATGTCATTGCAATTGTGACACACCAACCTATCTGGCCCAATTCAGGTCCAGCTATGAGTTATCAACTTGGCTGAGACTTGATCCAGATATGGTCCATGTTTGGCCCTTGTCTGGAAGCCAGATTTGGTCCAGTCATGTACCGTA
Source organism: Danio albolineatus (assembly GCA_903798035.1). NCBI lineage: Eukaryota > Metazoa > Chordata > Actinopteri > Cypriniformes > Danionidae > Danio > Danio albolineatus. The sequence goes on from CAIGQQ010037715.1 coordinate 3,878,605, forward strand.
ATGGAATGGACGAACTATGACATCAATTTGTATGCAAAAACCCGGAAGCGAGTTAACATTTTAGCAGTTCCGGTTCCCTCGTCCCAAAGTCAATGGGTTTTTTCAATAGGATTTCAGTTAAATCGCTTAAATAAGGTTTGTGGCGAACACAAACTCAAGATACTTTCACGTTTTATTCTACGACATAAAAGAAATCAGTTACATCACACTCTTTATTTTTTAAATCTGTTATGCTTCTTTTAAAAGCTGCTATCAAGTTGCTAAAGGGGACTACAGGCGGTGTCGGAGACATTATCCGTCATCGAGCTGATCTGGTCTGGAACGCAGCTCGTTTGCGTTGGGCATTAGGATTTGTCTGTTTTTTAAGTATTTTCATAAATAGTATTTTAAATTTTTGAACCAGCCAGGACTCGAACTAGGGACCTTTCTGTGTGGCAACAGTGCTAACCACTGGGCCACCGTATTTAAAGTTAGTCAATGATACAGTTTTTACTTTGATGTCTCTGATTTGAGGTCCCCATGGCTAAACATTCT
>CAIGQQ010037715.1:3884491-3910841 GCA_903798035.1 Danio albolineatus
TCAGTGGTTAGCACTGTCGCCTCAAAGCAAGAAGGTCGCTGGTTCAAGCCCCAGCTGGGCCAGTTAGCATTTCTGTGTGGAGTTTGCATGTTCTCCTCATGTTTCTGTGGGTTCCAGTTTCCCCCACAAGTCCAAACACATGCGCTATAGATGAATTGAATAAGCTAAATTGGCCGTAGTCTATGTGTGTGTCTGAATGTAAGAGTGTATGGGTGTTTTCCAGTACTGAGTTGCAGCTGGAAGGGCATTGTGTTTATATAGGAACTAAACTCTCATTCTGATGTAATAATAAAGGAACTTTGCTGCCATATCATGGCTGCAGCAGGCGCAATGACATTATTATTTCATTCATTCATTCATTCATTCATTCATCCATTCATTTTCTTTTCGGTTTAGTCCCTTTATTAATCCGGGGTCGCCACAGCGAAATGAACCGCCAACTTATCTAGCATTTGTTTTACACAGCGGATGCCCTTCCAGCCGCAACCCATCTCTGGGAAACATCCATGAACATTATTATTTATAATATTTAATATTACACAGTGCCTGACAGAACTATTGTCAGGCACTGTATAATATTGTTGCGCCTGCAGCAGCCATGGTCCAGCAGCTAAATTCCTTGTTTGTTATTTTTGAGCAAGATGCTAACGGTCTAATCTGATTCAACTATTTATTCTAAGCTAAGCTAAAAGTGACAAAACTCAAAGTTCAGCTGAATAGATTCAAAAACTCAACTCTTTAGGACGCCAAAAAAAGTGGAATGTTCCTTTGAGCAAGCAAATGTCAATCCATCTGTCTGACTCGACTCATTCTGTCTACAGTTGGAGTCATAATTAGTCCCCCTGTATATTTTTTTCCCAATTTCTGTTTAACAGAAAGAATACTTTTTTTGAACACATTTCTAAACATAATAGTTTTATTAACTTATTAATAATAACTGATTTTTTAAAATCTTTGCCATGATGACAGCACATAATATTTGACTAGATATTTTTCAAGACACTAGCTTAAAGTGACATTTAAAGGCTTAACTAGGTTACTTAGGTTTAAGTTAGAATAATTAGGCAAGTCATTGTGTAACAGTGGTTTGTTCTGTAGACAATCGAAAACAAATATTGCTTAAAGGGGCTAATAATATTGACCTTAAAATGGCTTTAAATTAATTAAAAACTGCTTTTATTCTAGCCGAAATAAAACAAATAAGACTTTCTCCAGAAGAAAAAATATTCTAGGAAATACTGTGAAAAATTCTTGAATCTGTTCAACATCATTTGAGAAATATTTGAAAAAAAAAAAGGGGGCGAATCATTTAGACTTCAACTGTATATGCCCAACAATTCAGTTTGCACTGTGCAATTTCCTATACAGCAACCACAGCAGCAGTTCCTCTCTAGAGACCTTGAGAGCGGCCATCGCTAGCACACGGTTGAGCTCCAGCTCACAGATATTCCATGCAGATCCAGATGAAGGCCGTACAGAGGAGCACATACATGCAGTGTGGCCACAGGCCTGCAGTAAAAGCCCCACGGAGTTTTCTAGATCGGGGCCAAACCAAACACCCCCAAACCCACACAAGAGCTCTGGCTTTAGGGGAATTTGTTCATGCAAGTATAATCCATTTCCTCCGACAAAACAGCACCACATGGGTGGACCGCAGGGTAACCCAGACCCAAAGCAAAGTTCTGAACTCAAACTAAAAAAAAATAATAATGGCAAAAATAGTTGCAAGCTATTTATATGGGCTGAATTTAAACAAACAAATTCAATTTAGCAATGTTCAACTTAATTTAATTCAATTTAAAATTTAGCCAAAAATAATTTGTTTGCAACCATTTTAAGAAATTTAGTGTATTCAATGAATCGTTTTTTAGTTTGGAGCAGTTTGAAGAGATTTGAACTGCTAAATGGTAATATTGCTCATAACAAACACTCACTGGCCACTTTATTAGGTACACCTGTCCAACTGCTCGTTAACACAAATTTCTAATCAGCCAATCACATGGCAGCAACTCAATGCATTTCAAGAGTTCACACTTAGCTGATGATTAATTGTAAAGCTTGTTTGGCATGCTGTCCAGGGAGAGAGCCCTGAGCTCATAAGATCCTCGAGCCCAGGGCTCCCTCCCGTTTGCAAGGCGAGGGGGGGGGGGTTGAGCTCAGGTAGATCTGGAGAACTCCCCTGCGGGTAGCTAATGAACAGATAGTGGTCGCTATGAAAAGATAACTACTTTCTAGGAACATGTCTATGGTGCCGATTTGTATTAGTCAATTAACTTAAGTTTCATGTTTTTAGACGGTGGGAGGAACCCGGGGGAAACCCATGTGAGCACGGGGAGAACGTGTAAACTCCAAACAGAAACATCAGCTGGCTTGGTAAGGACTAGCACCAGTGATGTTCTTGCTGTGAGGCAACAGTGCTAACCACTGGGCCACCGAGCCACCCATCTAGGAAAGGAGGAGGAGTAGGGGTGGAAGGGGGGATTCTTCAAAATGAAGATGGCTGTGATATGGAACTTAGGGTATATATAGTGGCTAAGGACTCATCTGATAGGTGAATCATAAATTGGACAATGCAGGACCAGCTGCGAGCAATCATCTGCACGTGATCCTCTCGAAATTAGTTTATAAAACTTCACTTAGGCATGTGGACATGGTCGAGACGATCTGCTGCAGTTCAAATCGAGCATCAGAATGGAGAAGAAAGAGGATTTAAGTGACTTTGAATGTGGCATGGTTGTTGGTGCCAGACGGGCTGGTCTGAGTATTTCAGAAACAGCTGATCTACTGGGATTTTCACACACAACCATCTCTAGGGTTTACAGAGAATGGTCCGAACAAGAGAAAATATCCAGTGAGCGGCAGTTCTGTGTGTGCAAATGCCTTGTTGATGCCAGAGGTCAGAGGAGAACAGCCAGACTGGTTCCAGCTGATAGAAAGGCAACAGTAACTCTGTTCCAGCCGGCTCTAATGCTGTGTAACAGGTATACAAATGATAGTTCACTTTATTTATAGAATTACACAAAATGTGTGTTTTTTCAGCCGTGTTTATTAAGCATACCTGAGGTGTTTGTCATTGTGTGCGCCTTCCCCTTTAAATTTCTAAGGAAACTTCAGCTGTTTAATTTCCTGTTTTGCACCCGCCTCTTCCCTTTCTGCACTGACTGCACATGGGAGAGGTGGGTGTCTGCTAAGCTCTAATTAATCTTTAATTATCTTTACTCCGAAAAACACTTTATAAGCTAGTTTTCATCTTTCAATAATATTTGTACTTCTATTTTCCACATATATTAAATTATTTTTGTGTTTTCACTTAAATTGAGGTTTTGACTTATTTATGTCTAACTAAAACATGTGAATGCTAAATGCATTGCACCTTTACTTTAACAGAGATATAATAAGGGCGAAGACACACTGTAAAACCTCTGCTTTTTGTTTACACCAGGAGTGAATAAAGAGCCGTCACAACTGCTGATATCCGTCTGGTTATCTCTAAATAAAAAAAGAAAACACAACGCAGAACCGGTTACAGCTGCAACAAAAAGGAGGGCCAGATGCAACCATTACGGGCAAAAAATAACATTTATTTTAACATAATAGTAACATAAATAATATAAGGAAATAAAATGGAAGAGTCAGGGCCAATAGGGATGGTCAACACAGCTTAACCGAGCTCCATGCCGAGACAATTGCTCCGAATCCCAGCGCATGCGCCTCCATGAGCGAACAAAGTGCGAATTATTATTATTATTATTTATTTATTTATTTATTTTTTATAGCCAAATCCCCATGAGCGGCACCTGTGTGCCAATCACGTCACCTCCAACCTGTAACTGAGAACACACGCACTCACCGCTGAAAGCTGACACACCACACACGCACAGCAAATAGACTCACACTCACAGCTCATAAGCTGACGTCACACACATAAACACAACACACACTCACATAAACACAACACACGCTCACAGCCCTTAGGCTGAGACGTCACAAACTCAAATAACGACTTGTTACAACCGAGGTCTGCAGAAGAGCATCTCTTAACGCACAACACATCCAACCTTGAGGCGGATGGGCTACTGCAGCAGAAGACCACACCGGGTGCCGCTCCTGTCAGCTAAGAACAGGAAACTGAGGCTACAATTCACACAGGCTCACCAACACTGGACAATAGAAGATTGGACTGGTCTGATGAGTCTCGATTTCCGCTGCGACATTCAAATGATAGGGTCAGAATTTGGTGCCAACAGCATGAAAGCATGGATCCATCCTGCCTTGTATCAACAGTTCAGGCTGGTGGTGGTGTAATGGTGTGGGGGATATTTTCTTGGCACACTTTGGGCCCATGAGTACCAATTCAGCATCGTGTGAATGCCACAGCCTACCCGAGTATTGTTGCTGACCATGTCCATCCCTTTATGACCACAGTGGATCCATCTTCTGATGGCTACCTCCAGCAGGATACTTCCATGTCATAAAGCACGAATCATCTCAGACTGGTTTCTTGGAAATTTTAAGATTCTGGTTATTACCTACAGAACTCTGCATGGTCAAGCTCCCCTTTATATTCAAGATCTTTTACATAATCACATTTGTAGCCGGTCTCTGGGGTCTTCTGGCAAAGACCTTTTGGTCATTCCCAGAACTTGTCTCAAGACAAAGGGTGACCGTGCCGTCTGTGTGGAGGCCCCAAGGCTCTGGAACTCTCTTCCTCAAGCACTGAGAAATCTGGGATCAGTTGATCTTTTTAAAAAGCATTTAAAGACACATCTTTTAGGTCAAGCTTTTAATTAACAGTAGTAGTGTTTTTTTATTTGGATTTCTAACTTGATTTTAATATGTTTTAACATGTTTTCTTTTATTGATATGTGTTCTTTTGCTTGTTTTCACTTATTGTAAAGCACTTTGTGACTCAATGCCTGGGAAAGGTGCTATATAAATAAATCTTCACATAGTTACTTTTACTTTAAAAAGACAATGAGTTCACTGACAATTTAGCCTACCCAATTCACTTATACCTCATCTTTGGACTTGTGGGGGAAACCGGAGCACCCGGAGGAAACCCACGCGACCACGGGGAGAGCATGCAAACTCCACACAGAAATGCCAACTGACCCAGCCGAGGCTCGAACCAGCGACCTTCTTGCTGTGAGGCAAACGTGCTACTCACTACGCCACCGTGGTGTCCCTGTTTGCTAATCTATATCATTAAATTTTCTTTTGTAAATAATAATATATAAAAAATAGTACTGACCATTAAACTGTTTATTTACAGTAAACAGCTCCAGAAGATCATATTTAGTATGGGGATTCTTGGTGGGGGGAATAATTATCCCTTATTATGGTAGGCGTATCCCTTATTTTCACATCCCAATGTTGACAGGTATGATCAGTTGTTCAACACAGATGATGTCCTATTTGCTTTAGTACAAGATGGAATTGATTCAAAAAGTACAACCTATTTTCTTATACAACTAATAATATTACTTGGAAAATACCATATTCATGTCAAGAAATGGGCCAAGGCTAAGCCAAATTGTGAACATTTTATAAAGGAGATTAAACAATATGATAATACTCTATGTAACATTAGAAACAGAAGAGCTAAAAAAACGTATGAAGCATTTTGTAAATTTCATTTGATTAAATAATTTTTATTTATTCTTTTTTTTTATTATTATTATTTTTTCTTCTTCTTTTACCCCTGGCATCTATTTATACTTTGATTGTATAACTAAGAGAATTTCTCTTAATTTATTTTATTTTGTTCATAATTGTTGTGAGATGTATTGTCTTGTACTTAATTTGTACATATTTACAATTTAAAAAAATATATTTAAAAAAATAAAAAAGTTGTTCAACACAGATCTTCCGTTCATGCTCCAGACGTCACTGACTTCAGAGCAGTGTCTGAATCATCAAGCCTGACCCCTGGTGGTCAGATCCTGAGTCTCCAAGGACGAACAGATTAAATCATGTTTAAGAGATAACAGCGAAAAAAGAAAAAGAGACGGAGAGCAGGCCAAATATATGCAAATGAAACCCACCAGGTGTTTTGCCCGGCGGGTTAAAATGCTCAGGTTATTTAAGCCGGGAAGATTACAGCTACACTTAAAAAAAATAAAAGATTCTTTGTAGAATATTTGATTCATCAAACAGCGTTTGCTTATCAAGAGCCTTTTTCATCATACTGTAGAGTTCTTGAGTTTATAAATGTTCCTTTGAGGATTACAATGACAGGCATGTGTGTTTCAGTGTAGCATTATTGCTTATGAGGCGACACAGTGGTGCAGTGGGTCGCGCTGTCGCCTCACAACAAGAAGATCACTGGTTTGAGCTTCGGCTGTGTCAGTTGGCATTCTGTGTGGAGTTTGCATGTTCTCCCCATGTCCAAAGTCCAAAGACTTTGGTAAAGGTGAATTGAGTAAGCTAAAATTGTCCATAGTGTATGTGTGTGAATGAGTGTGTATGGATGTTTCCCATGAGGGGAGTCTCTCCACACCACCACCTGTGTGCATCTGGTTCTTATAAATACTGATGTTTTTTTTTCTTTTTTTTTTTGGGAAACAAAAAGGATTGTCAGGATTTCTTTCTAGACCAGACAGTTTGAAATTGTTTTTATTTTTTTTATTATTATTTTATTTTTTTATCATAGTTGTATTATTATAATTTGTTTTGAGTAGTTTGTTGCAAATGTTGAATGCAATGTTTTAGCATGGTTTTGAGAATAAAAAATAAAATAAAATAAAATAAAAACATTGGAATGCATTCAGTGGTGTAAAGTAACTAATTACAAATACTCAAACTACTGTAATTGAGTAGTTTTTCCTCAGGAATGGTAATTTACTGAGTAGTTTTATAAATGTGTGCTTTTATTTTCCCTTGAGTACATGTTTAGTGCAGTATCTGTACTTTTACTCCACTACTTTCCTTCATCCTGCAGTCACTACTGTATTTCTGTCTTGTCTATGGTCATTGTCTAAAGTAGAAAGATCAGTCCTGTGATTCCTGTCCAATTAAATCACACATAGAAAGTAAATCGCATCAACATGGCATCAAGACATGGGCGCTTTATAAATGCAGCAAACCTTTTGGACATTAAAAATGTCAAAGAAGATGTCCAAAATCTGTTTATAGACTGCATGTCACTGAAAATGATGGATGTCGACTGTATGATGACTGAAATCACCAACCAGCCTTAAACAATCACTAAATGGAACGAATGAAGAATGGAAGGAAGGGCCAAATAAAAGGAAGGACCGAACAAGGAATGGAAGGAAGGATCGAAGAACCAAATAAATGAAGGAAGGATTCAAGGAAGGACTGAACAAACTAACGAAGGAATGAAGGAAGAAACGAACAAATGAATGAACAAATGACCTAATGAAGGAAGGAACAAAAATATGAAAGAAAGAATGAGCGAACAAATGAAGGGAGGAAAGAAGGAAGGACCAAACAAATGAAGGAAGAATTCAAGGAAGGACTGAACAAACTAAGGAAGGAAGGAAGGAACAAACGAAGGAATGAACAAAAGGACGTAATGTATGAAGGAACAAAAATATAAACAAACGAACGAGTAAACGAAGGAAGGAGGGAACAAACAAATGAAGGAAGGAAGGAGAGAACAAACAAATAATTGAAGGAAGGTTGGAGGAACAAACGAAAATAGGAAGATCCCTAAATACACTGCATGTTGTTTGTGCAGGGATGTGTAAAAGTAACATTCTGTAAATGCATCAGCTTTTCAACAGTGTAATACTCACTACTCACTACTCTTGAGTACTTCTAAAAGGTCTATTTTTTACTCATACTTTGAGTAATATTTACTACAGATACTTTTACTCTACTTGCACTACATTTTTGAGCAAGTAATGATAGTTTTACTTGAGTATGATTTTTCAGTACTCTTTCCACCACTGAATGCATTACAAATACATTGATGGGTCAGAATTACAGCTTATTATTTCATGCCCAAAATCATTAGAATATTAGACATTTTTATACAATAATAATAATAATAATAATAATAAAATAGGATAATTGTGATTAATCACATCCAAATTAAAAGTTTGTGATTACATTGTGTGTGTGTGTGTGTGTGTGTGTGTGTGTGTGTGTGTGTGTGTGTGTGTGTGTGTGTGTGTGTGTGTGTGTGTGTGTGTGTGTGTGTGTGTAAACATATACACATATTTCTATATACATATATACACAATTTATTTTTCAAATATTTCCCAAACTATGTTTAACAGAGGAAATTCTCCAAACATAATAGTTTTAATAACTCATTTCTAATCACTGATTTATTTTATCTTTGCCATGATGACAGTAAATAACATTAGACTAGATATTTTTAAGACACAGCTTAAAGTGACATTTAAAGGCTTAACTAGGTTAATTAGGTTAACTAGGCAGGTTAGGGTAATTAGTCAAGTTATTGTATAACGATAGTTTGTTCTGTAGACTATTGAAAAAAATTGCTTAATGGGGCTAATAATTTTGACCATAAAATGGCTTTTAGAATATTAAAAATTGCGTTTATTCTAGATGAAATAAAGCAAATCAGACTTTCTCCAGAAGAAAAAAAAATTATCAGACATACTGTGAAAAATTCCTGAATCTGTTAAACATCATTTAGGAAATATTTAAAAGAGAGAAAAAATTCAAAGGGGGCTAATAATTCTTTAAACTGTCCATACATACAGTTATATATTCAATATTTTCAACACTCATTCACACTCATACACTACAGACAAAGAACCATATACCACGTCTTTGGACTTGTGGGGGAAACCAGAGCACCCAGAGGAGACCCACGCAACCATGGGGAGAATATGCAAACTATGAGGCGAGCGTGCTACCCACTATGCCACTGTGGCGCAGAATATTTATATTGTAAATATATTATTGAGTAAATATATCAAAATGCATTTTTTGATCAGTAATGGCATTGTGAAGTGATTTTCTTGATTTTCTAAAGATTTTTTTGAACCCGCAGATTGTGGATTTTCCAATAGTTGAATTTCAGCCAAATATTGTATTATCCTAACAAACCATACATATTGGAAATCATATTCAACTGTCAGATAACATATAGGGCCAGACGGAATCTGCGGACAGATTTTTGGCTATAAATCTGTAGTATACATCTATAGAATAGTATAAATCTATAGAATTTTGCTAACCTTAATATATGAAATAAAAAGTAATACCTTTTTAACTTTGATTTAATGCTTTACGATGCGAATCCAATTAGATCCACTTTATTTGGTAAATAAAGCAAGTCTCTCGTATTAAATATCTACAAAAAAAAGAAAATATGACTTTACAAACTGTATTGTAAATAAAACATATGAATATTTGTATATTAGTCAATGATTATACTGAAATAAATTTTAAAACTGAATAAATATAAGTTTACATTGCTTATAATGTATAGAGAATGAAGTAATTTGTAAATGTAATACTGCTGAATGTTTCACGCGAGCGTTAGAGTTGGGATGAGTGACAGAATAAATGATCTGTACACTATAGAAATATGTTATAAAATAGGGATGTGACGAGATCTAGTAGTCTCGTTGTCTGATTTGACTTTCTAGACATGACTGGTCTTGTTAGAAGATCATGTTTGGCACCAAGGAATTCATGTGCAATTACTATATAAAGAGAATGTGTTTGTACCTTGTATTCCATACGTTGTAAGGACCAAATATCCCGACAGGTATAGCAATACCAGTCAGTTTTGACCTTGTGGGGACAGCTTTTGGTCCCCATGAGAAAAATAAAAAACGCTTATAATATATAGAGAATGATATATTTTGGAAATGTAATAATGCAGAATGTTTTATGTGAGGGTTAGGGTTGAGGTAGGTGATAGCATAAATAATCTGTACACTATAAGAATATAGTATAAAATAGGGGTGTGACGAGATCTAGTTGTCTTGTTGTCTGATTTGACTTTCAAGACATGACTGGTCTTTTGAAAAGATCATGTTTGGCACCAAAGAATTCAAGTGCAATTACTATATAAAGAGAATGTGTGTGTACCTTGTATTCCATACGTTGTAAGGAACAAATGTCCCCACAGGTATCGCTATACCAGTCTGTTTTGACCTAGTGGGGACAGCTTTTGGTCCCCATGGGGAAAAAAACGCTTATAATATAAAGAGAATGATGTGTTTTGTAAATGTAATAAAGCAGAATGCTTTATGTGAGGGTTAGGGTTGGGGTAGGTGATAGAATAAATAATCTGTACACTATAAAAATATGGTATAAAATGGGGTGTGACGAGATCTCGTAGTCTCGTTGTCTGATTTGTCTTTCAAGACATGAATGGTCTTGCGAGAAGGTCATGTTTGGCACCAAGGAACTCAAGTGCAATTACTATATAAAGAGAATGTGTTTGTACCTTGTATTCCATACGTTGCAAGGACCAAATATCCCGACAGGTATAGCAATACTAGTCAGTTTTGACCTTGTGGGGACAGCTTTTGGTCCCCATAAGAAAAAAACGCTTATAATATATAGAAAATGATGTATTTTGGAAATGTAATAATGCAGAATGTTTTATGTGAGTGTACATTTACACCAGTAAATAAACAGAATCAATGATGGGCTAAAAATCTGCGGAAATCTGCGAAATTCTGCACGTGCAGATTCCGTGTGGGCCTACATCTCTACATCCTACAACTCTCAATTTCCATAAATGTAAATTTATTAGAAAATCAATGCAAAAGACTTCCCAAAATGAACAGAATAAGCACAAAAACAACTGTCATATATTGTATATTATCATTATTGCGCATTTTAAATTTTTATAACTTTCAGAATCAGGAAGCGTTAAAAAAAAAGTGCACCCAAACATCCATTAAAATATGAAACCATCCATCCCCTGTTTTAAACTTTTAAATTCTATTATTTGGTATGAGAAATGGCAACCATTTACTTATCTCTCTCTACACACACACACACACACACACACACACACACACACACCTCAGAATCGTCAGAAACTCTCTTCTACCGTTTAGCGAATTAACCAACGCTTTATCATAAGCTCAACACATTCATTATAAACACTCGGGTTCTTCAAATCTCCTCTTGGTTCGCTTCCCACTAAACACACTCATTAACAGGTAGCCGTAGGCCGCGGCCACACACATAATGGCTTTAGTAAAGACATATATGAAAATACACACATCTTATAATTACCCAGCATGCTTCCTATTCAAACCTCTCTAAGTCTAGTGACCGTCTAGCAACTCTTGGCTTTATTAAACACCTGGCTGGCAGAACGATAGCAGAGGAAAAGCAGTTTACTGGGCTAAATAGCTGCCTTTTTTCTTTCCCTCTGCGTATTTGAGAATCTTATCGCCGGAATATCCCAAACTCAGGCAGATAGCAGAGAAGCAGCTTAGAGGAAATGAAAACACATCCATCCACGGCTCTATCCTTCCTTTCTCTTCCGCCATTCTTCTGGCTGGAGATCAGCCACTCCACAGATAATGGAGGGAGAGATTTGTATTTATAAAGAAAGAGAGAAAAGAGACAAAGACCGAAGTGAGAGTATCTCAATTCAGCTCACTACTTTGAGTCTCCTCGTTTACACACCACATTCACACAATCACACTGTACTGCAATATTAGTCATATATACATCTTATATAGTATAGACGTCTTCCAGGGGTTGATGAATTTCCAGAAACTCAATACCTACACAAATGCACACTTTTTGAAAGTGGCACAAAAACTGATGCACAATTACAATGTAAACAGAATGTGTGTACCTTGTATTCCTTATGCTGTTGGGAGCAAATGTCCCCACAAGTATAGCAATACCAGTCAATTTTGACCTTGTGGGGAATTTGTTTGGTCCCCGTATGGAAAACAGCTCATAAATTATAGAGAATGAGGTATTTTGGAAATGTAATATTGCTGAGTGTTCCATGTGAGCGTTAGAGTTGGGGTGGGTAATAGAATAAATATTCTGTACACTATAGAAATATATTATAAAATAGGGCTGTGACGAGATCTCGTAGTCTCGTTGTTTAATGTGTATTTCAAGATATGACTGGTCTTGTAAGAAGATTATGTTTGGCGCCAAGGAATTCAAGTGCAATTACTATATAAAAAGAATGTGTGTGTACCTTGTATTCCATAGGTTGTAAGGACCAAATGTCCCCACAGGTATAGCAATACCAGTCAGTTTTGACCTTGTGGGAACATTTTTTGGTTCCCATGAGAAAAATCGCTTATAATGTATAGAGAATGATGTATTTTGGAAATGTAATAATGCAGAATGTTTTATGTGAGTGTACAGATTTTTTATTCTATCTATTATTTACACTATAAAAATGTGGTATAAAATAGGGGTGTGATGAGATCTTGTAGTCTCGTTGTCTAATGTGCATTTCAAGATATGACTGGTCTTGTAAGAAGATCATGTTTGGCACCAAGGAATTTAAGTGCAATTACTATATAAAGAGAATGTGTGTGTTTCTTGTATTCCATACATTGTAAGGACCAAATGTGCCCACAAATAGGGGGTGTGACGAGATCTCGTAGTCTCCTTGTCTAATGTGTATTTCAAGACATGACTGGTCATGTAAGAAGATCACGTTTGGCACCAAGGAATTTAAGTGCAATTACTATATAAAGAGAATGTGTTTGTGTACCTTGCATTCCATATGTTGTAAGGACCAAATGTCCCCACAAGTATAGCAATACCAGTCAGTTTTGACCTTGTGGGGACAGCTTTTGGTCCCCATAAAAAAAAACTGCTCATAATATATAGAGAATGATGTATTTTGGAAATGTAATAATGCAGAATGTTTCATGTGAGGGTTAGGGTTGGGTGATAGAATAAATAATATGTACACTATAAAAATACGGTATAAAATAGGGGTGTGACGAGATCTCGTAGTCTCGTTGTCTAATGTGTATTTCAAGATATGACTGGTCGTGTAAGAAGATCATGTTTGGCACCAAGGAATTCAAGTGCAATTACTATATAAAAAGAATGTGTGTGTACCTTATATTCCATCTGTTGTAAGGACCAAATGTCCCGACAGTTATAGCACTACCAGCCAGTTTTGACCTTGTGGGGACAGCTTTTGGTCCCCATGAGAAAAAAAATGCTTATAACATATATATATAGAATGATGTGTTTTGGAAATTTAATAATGAAGAATGTTTTATGTGAGGGTTAGGGTTGAGGTGGGTGATAGAATAAATAATCTGTACACTATAGAAATAGGGTATAAAAAAGGGGTGTGACGAGATCTCATAGTCTCGTTGTCTAATTTGTATTTCAAGATATGACTGGTCTTGTGAGAAGATCATGTTAAGCGCCAAGGAATTCAAGTGCAATTAATATATAAAGAGAATTTGTGTGTACCTAGTATTTCATACGTTGTAAGGACCAAATGTCCCCACAGGTATAGCAATGACTGGCAGTTCAAAACTGAGATTTTTTGGTTCTAATAACGCTAATAAATGATAGGAAATGATGTATTTTGAAAATGTAAAATTACTGAATGTTTCATCCGAGAATAAGGGATAGGGTGGGTGATAGATTATATAGTCTGTACAGTATAAAAAAATGGTGTAAAATACGGGTGTGATGAGATCTTGTATTCTCGTAGTCTGATGTGTCTTGCAACATATGAATCGTCTTGTGAGAAGGTCATGTTGAAAACTCAAAAGCTGGTTTAGAGCTTAAATCTAGTTCCAATAATAGTATTTTCCTTTCAAAACCCAAAATAGCTCTAAACCTTATTAATATTCTTCAAGGACAACTCTTATGCAAAATAAATTTTTGGAAACTTCTTGGACAGAAATGTATGTAGGTACAGTGTGTCCACAGTCATACTGGAGTGATATAAACACAACAGGTCTGTTTTTTGATTTCCTGATGTTTAACTAGGATCCAAAATCCCATGGATTTTAAGGCCAACCTGACTGTGCAGAGATTGATTGACAGCATCATATTACCATGTCTTAGTAATAATGCTTATTATCACGTCCACAAGACAGGATTTGCAAAGAAACTGAGATTAGGAGATCTTTTTCTTACTTTCTGGGATCCAACTCCACTTCAAGAAGCAGTTAGTGCTGCACTTTGTGTTTTATAGCATTTTGAACTACACCAGACTACATTATGACACATAATTCATAACCATAGGAATCACCACAGCTGCATAGACTACTATAAACGAGGACGCTTCAATCACACAAATGGGAATCCTGCTTTGTGGACGTTTAATCAGGTTTATTTTATAATGGATCTCTATATTGCAGCATATTTATCTGTTTGGTGGGCATCCAGTCACATTTCCAGTGAGTAGATGAGCAATAACAGCACAACGCATTTAACACACGCTCCCGTGTGTGTGCACATCGAATGTTGTAACGGTATTTGTGTGTGCCTCATTCATTGTTGCAGGAATTCTGAATAAACTTCACAAGAACTACATCAAATGACCTTCAGGAAACTTCCTGGATCAGTTCTACTGTGGAATTTGTGATCGTGGATCTTAACTGCATTCCTACTTTGAGTGGGCGGAGAGAATATATATATATACCTAAAACTTCACAGACATATTCTGGAGACACCAAAGACTTATTTTACATCTTGTAAAAAGAGCAAAATAGGAGCCCTTTAAGTAGCACCAAAACACTGCTGGTCTTAAAGCAAGAACCCCATGCATTAAGGGCATGGCTACTGTAACAATCCTTAAAATTAGAGGTCTTTTAGGGTAGATTGAATGCATTTGCCCCCATAAGTGTCCCCAAAATGAAAGCAACCCAATTTAATGTGTTTCTTATGAAAATTTGAATCATTTCAGACCCTGTTTACACTTGGATTTAGCATCGTCCACTTGTGATCCCATGAAGAAAAATGTTTACCGTCAAGTGTAAACAAGCTGAGATAACTCTGTATGATTGTGACAGTGATGAACATGAACAGCTTATGCTCAGCGCTGAACGACTCTGGTACCTGTTTTTGTCAGAGGGCTGGAAAACAGCTGCTGCAGAAGTCGGTTCTCCGATGTCCTCAAAACCACCACGATGTCCGCAGGAAGAGTGTCGCGATTCTTCTCCAGGAAACCACTCACGTTATACAAGACCTGGCAGAGAAGCACATTTAAAAAGCCGAATTTTAAAGTATAAAATTTGCTTGTTTATAGTTTAATTATTCACTAAGGCTGCGTGCTTCAAAAATAGCGGCAGCGATAATATTACAAATGATTTCTGTTCAAACAAACACTGCCTAGTATTCTACGCATGAACGAATCCTGGAAAATCCACACAAACATATTAAGCAGAACAATTCTTTTCAACCCTGATTACAATAAGAAATGTTTCATGATGATTCAATGTTTTCATGTTTCAAAAAATCTGATTCATTTACATTTGGTTGAAACATTTAATTTCAGCTTGCTTTTTTTGTAGCTCAGCAAATTTTTTTTTACGTCAAATCAGAAATGACCATCTCTGTATTAAAGGTATTCACCCCAATCCTCTCCATCATACTCACTCTCCTCTCAGATGGGATGGTGCGCCAAATCAAAGGTTACAACGGGCCAACTTTGGCCCGCAGGACCTACTTTGGGCATCTCTGTTCTAAATTATGATGTATTTTTGGTGTCGAAAGCTGGATAACATTATAAGTGGACCTCAGAGAAATGCACAAAAGCAGAGGAATTTTTTGACTCCTTTTAAGTGTGATATATTAATAAAACAAGAGCAGCCTTGGTGAGCAAAAGTTTCTTTGAAAAATATAGAAAAGCTGTATGGTGAGATCTTATGAAGTAATATTCAAGTTCATTACCTGGCCGGCATAATGCTGGATCCCAAAGCACAGCTCCACACGCTTGGGTGTCCAGAAGTACTTATTCCTCAGGTTATCCTGGAATTTATCTTCACAACAAAATAATGGTGAGAGAATTGAATCAGACTGACACACATCATCAGCATTTATTCATACAAAAATGTATAAAAACCGCAGGACTACACTCTGCGGCCACTTTATTAGGTACACCTGTCCAACTACTCGTTAATGCAAATTTCTACTCAGTTAATCACATGTCTGCAACTTAATGCATTTATGCATGTAGACACGATCAAGACGATCTCCTGCAGTTCAAACCGAGCATCAGAATGGGGAAGATTTGAGTGACTTTGAACGTGGCATGGTTGTTGGTGCCATTCAAAAAAGAAAAAAAATATCCAGTGAGCGGATATTTAAAGGGGGGCCAACCTGGTACTAGTAAGGTGTACCTAATAAAGTGACCGGTGAGTGATCATCCAACATACGCATCATCTTTAGAATTAAAAGACTGAAGCGCATTAACTATGTTTCCATCCAAGGATGCAAATTAGATATATGCACAAATCTGTAATGATCGCCTAAAAGATTTGCAAATAAAGCAGAGTTATACAGAACATAATCATTACTTCCTGATGAACTGGGGCCAAATATCAAAGAGAAAATGTCATTTGCTGCAGTAAGAGAAGCCATCATGGGCTTTTTTCCTTTTATACTAAATCACTTGCGCCTAAGATGACGAAATGAAATAATCGCAGGGTAGCTTTTAGAGGTGTGAGACGCTCTTTGAGAGTGCAGATGCTCAAGACAGTTCTGGAGGTAACAATAACATAATAATAATACTGAATCACTGTGATGACCGATTTTGGCTGAGGGATTTTAGAATGAGCAAAACATTTAAGATGTTTTACAATGTGCTCGCTCTGCCATTAATCTGTCAATTAATGCTGTCCCATCATGCACATTTTTAACATTACACGATCAGTTAAAACAACATCGCATGACTTTTTCAATGCGCATGCTGAAACGTTTTCGATAAATGTGTGTAGTTTGTAATATAGGCATATCTTTTTGTAAAAAGTTTATCCTACACGTGCATTTTCAAAATGTATGTACGTCGAGTCCATTAATCATTTTTCATGCAATATTCCAAATACAGATACAAATACAGTTACAGTCAAAATTATATGCCCTACAGTATTTTTATTTTTTATATATATTTCCCAAAGGGTGTGTAACAGAACAAGGAATTTTTCACAGTATTTCCTATAATGTTTTTTCTTCTGGAGAAAGTTCTTAACAGTTTTATTTTGGCTAGAATAAAAGCAGTTTTTTTTTTTATCATTTTAAAATTAATATTATTAGCAACATTAAAGAGCCCCTATTATTGCTTTTTGAAAATGACCTTCTATGCAGTGTGTAACACAGCTTTAAGTTACCTAAAACATGCAAGGCTTAAATCTGAAGGTGTGCTGTGTTTAAAACTATTGATTCATCTATAAAAGAGTCGACTCATAGTGGTTCGAATGAATCGTGGGGGCAACGAGTCTTTAGCCGTGCTGGTGTGACGTCAATGTGGGAACTGAAGCCCTGCTCGTTTGTTGCATGCGCAAACCTGGGAAAACTGAAACCCCAGGCCCTGCTCACAAACACTGTACAAAGAAGAGGAAGACAAACACTGTAGCAGATCCCTGTGGAGTCATGTCGCGAAGACGCTGTGCTCTAAAGTGTGAGGGAAATTTATTTATAATGAGTGTTATTTTCTCAATCCAAAGATAAGGCTGTGAAGAGTCAGTGGTTGAAGATTTTTTAGCAAAAATACCTCAGCATTATAGCCCCAGTCTTGTGCTGTGTTCCCGTCAATTCAGCTCATCTTTATTTGTACAGCACTTTTACAATATAGATTGTGTCAAAGCAGCTTCACATGGATTATAGTAAATTGAAACAGTGTCAGTCCAGTTTTCAGTGTTGAAGTTCAGTTTAGTTCAGTTCAGTGTGGTTTAATATTCACTGTTCAAACACTAAAGAGCAAATAATTTATTTGTCATTTATCTGACGAGTGCTTCAGAAATCTACATGCTTACAACGGGGGATTCGTCGGCCGTTTGTTAAAAGAAGGATCAGAAAAGACTATTGATGTATGGGACTTTGTCAGAGCTTGACAGGAACTTTATAGTACACAGCTCATGGACCAGTTTCTTCCTCCATTTCACAAGTGTAAGTAAGTGCGGTTAAAATGGTTGCCTGCTTGTTTCTCTAGCTTGTAAATTATGTATTTAAATGTGTTTTGTTACTTGTAACCGCTCCACGTGGCTTGTACTGCATCTGGTTAACTCTATATTTTCATATCGCATCTAAAGCCACGTTGAAAACGTGACGCATGCCGCTTTGTTTACGGATTTAAATGTGTTTGTGAGCTCGCGAAACACTGCCGTTTGTTATTGCTATGGCCACCGTCAGCTGTTCCCACACACATGTGACTGTCAAGTTTCAAAATAGTTCAGCTTTTGCCACTGTGTATGGTTAAGAATAGAGCAATATGCTGGTGTTTCGATGCACTGCTTTACTGCATTGGGCTCACACATACACTCTGCCCTCTGACTACTTCAACAATGTTGATAAGCCGTGGTGGGCGTTTCTCTCTGTCTCAAGCTGAACGCAGTCAACCATTCTCAACAGACTGGGTCATCGGACCAATCAGCGCAGATTACCATCGTGCTAAGGAGGGGTTTGGGAACAAATGAATCGCTGGACAAAGCATTTGGCAGTCACTGGGATAATTAGGTATAAAAAAAATTATATTATAAGACAATGAAAAAGTTTATTGACCACCAAAAGTCCAAAACTGGAGACCCCCAAAACCAAAATATGACCTTTTTAATGCATAATAGGGGCTCTTTAAGCAATATTTGTTTTCTATAGTCTACAGAACAAACCATCGTTATACAATGACTTGCCTAATTATCCTAACTTGCCTAATTAACCTACTTAAGCCTTTAAATGTTACTTTATATATTATTTGATATAATATTATATATTACTAGATATTTTTTAAAAATACTAGGATTCAAATTACTGTCAACATGCGAAATATAAAAGAAATCAGTTATTAAAACTATTATGCTTACAGATCTTTCCGCTAAATTGAAGTTGGGGAAAAAGATAAACAGGAGGGCTAATAGTTCTGACTTCAACTGTATGTGGAAAGAAACATAGCTATTGACAACTGCTTAATTTGCTACAATTATTAGCGACATGATTATAAAAGAATTACTTTTGAACATAATACAATTGATTTTTACATGAATGAGCAGTAATGTGGAGCACTCTCTGTGTATACGCAGAAGTGACAAAAGAGTATTACCGACAAGAGTTTGGTCAGTGGCCTGTGGGAAACGGCTCTCCTCGTCCAGCAGAGACAGTAAACCCATGGGCTTTTGAAGAAACATGTCCAGAATGGGCCTGTTGTCCTCGTATTCCACCAGACTGGCATCTACACCCTCACTCTGGTACTCTATCTGAACAAACACAGCACACACAATCATTAGGAATCAATAAAAACAATCAACCAGAGCAAATTTATATTATATTATATTATATTATATTATATTATATTATATTATATTATATTATATTATATTATATTATATTATATTATATTATATTATATTATATTATTCATTCATTTTCTTTTCGGCTTAGTCCCTTTATTAATCTGGGGTTGCCACAGTGGAATGAACCGCCAACTTATCCAGTATATGTTTTATGCAGCATATGCCTTTCCAGCTGCAACCCATCACTAGGAAACAACCATACAGACTCATTCACACACATACACTTTGGACAATTTAGCTTACCCAATTCACCTGTACCACATGTCTTTGGACTTGTGGGGAAAACCGGAGCACCTGGAGGAAACCCACGCCAACAAGGGGAGAACATGCAAACTCCACACAGAAAGGCCAACTGACCCAGCCGAGGCTCGAACCAGTGACCTTCTTGCTTACCTTACATGTTTGAAATTGTCAAAACAAGCAAACCTAGTTGTACGCATAAACAATTTCCAACATAGCTTATCTAAAAACTAAACAAAAAATCATTAAAAACTGTAATACACTCAATATACGCACAACAGTCCGTCCAGGTCATTGTCCTCACCATAAATAGACTATAAATATGCAGAGAACTTTTAAACAAATATCAATGTAAGGTCGATAATTGAACCATATTGTTAAATAGAGTTTTCTTAAAAGTTCTATAGAGATGGATTGCTGGTGATTAAATGCATGTTGGCGACACGGTGGCTCAGTGGTTAGCACTGTCACAGCAAGAAGGTCGCTGATTCGAGTCCCATCTGGGTCAGTTGGCGTTTCTGTATGGAGTGTGCATGCTCTCCCCATATTGGCGTGGGTTTCCTCCGGGTGCTCCGGTTTCCCCCACAGTCCAAACACATGCGCTATAGACCAATTACCATGTTTGTAAACATTCAGGATGCGCGCGCAGGGAGGTGGCAGAAAAAAAATGGGAGCGCTAGCGTTTACAGCAAGGAAATGACATCCGATGCGGAACAGAGTTTGTTGTTGTCTTAGAAATAAGTTATATTGATTACACATTATATATATATATTATTCAGCGTGTTATAACAGCTCGTCACCCACTGATAAGCACAGTTATTCCACAAAATTAACGTTAAAGTGAGCGGTGTTCGTCTGACAGGTCCTTTTGCGATAGCAGCACCCTCCCAATGGATATTAGATAAGACGAAATGGCAAAGCATCCAGCCCGAAATACACAAATATCTCATTGAAACTCCAAGTGATTCTACAAGAGAGAAGTTAAAGTCCTACGAGTCTTTGGATGCCTACAGTTGTGTTCTGTGTGGTCATGTGCAGGAAATAATGCTCCATGATTACCAGATTCAAAACTATGTAGTGCTAAAAACCGAGGTTCTGCCTAGCCAAAGACAAATAAAAGAAGACGGAGCTGTACAAGGCCTGGGTAATCATCAACAAGCAAAACAACTGCATTCTGACAGCGAACTGCACCTGTACGGCAGAGTATGTCCACTTACAGTTTTACGTTTCATTATTAGCATTCAGTGTCTGCAGTTTAATTCATATTTAACAGTTTTTTCTGAAATCATTGCTGCAATCAAAAACAAGTGATGTGTGTGATTCAGCATAGCGTGAACTTACCTGATATGAAATGAGAACTGCAGAGTCAAGCATTTTTAATTAGGTCGTCGTTCCATTCAGTTCCCTTTTACTCAAAGCCGTCTGCGGTTGGCATTAAAAGCAGTGTGGTGTACGGTAAAAGTTACGTTTTTGTCTAATTTGGCATCCTACCGCACAACAGGACATGTTTGCTATTGCAACCGGCCTTTTTTTGCAACCGGGGACCCGTGTGACGTCATGTGTGACGTAGGCTGGTAATTCGTCTATAGGTGAACTAAATTGGCCGTAGTGTTTGTGAATGTGAGAGTGTATTGGTGTTTCCAAGTACTGGGTTGCAGCTAGAAGGGCATCCGCTGTGTAAAACAAATGCTGGATAAGTTGGTGGTTCATTCCACTATGGCGATCCCTGATGATTAAAGGGACTAAGCCGAAGGAAAATGAATGAATGGATGATTGAGTGCTGGCTTGATTGGGTAACTTTACATGGGAATAGGTCAATTAAGACCTGTTTACAATTATATAAGACAAAATTTCAGTGAATTTAAGGGTCTAAAATGTAGTTTTTGAAATGTTAGACATGTTAAGGCTCTTTAATACACCTTGTTTATATGAAATATTGTAATGATTATTATAAATCAGACACTCCATGATGTTGCGGTTGCTAAATTGTAAGAAAAATCAAACAAAATAAACAAATGTAAATGTGAATTGTCATTTTTTGCGAGAAATATCCCTTTAAGAAACTTAAAATCTACTTTGTTACTCTAAATGTTGTATTTTAGGGGGAAGAAGGAGATCCGATTCAACATCTTTTTTTAAAATGTCCGCCTTATTTCATTGCTATTTAAATGTATTGGAGCACATATATAACACTGGGTTCATCGTCCAGTCTAAAGGTGATTTGTGTGCAACTCTCACCTGTTCCAAGGCAAAGATGTGCTGATTGAAGTAGAACTGGATCTGTTCGTTAGCGATGTTGATGCACAACTGCTCGAACGAGTTTTTCTTGAAGTTCTCGAAGCCGAAGATGTCCAGAATCCCCACGTTCATCCCACTCTCGGCCGCACTTCAAAGACACAAACAGCCAAATATTACCCGGCCTTCACAACACATTAAGGCCTTAACCACGCTAATGACCCAAACAGCTAAATATTTCACAACCTGCCAAGCGGGAAAACACGAAAACAAAGCAATTTAAGCACACGGGGTGTCATTTCAGTTTTAGGAGGAGTTCAGTCGACGGTAAAACGTTCAGTCTCCTGAAAAACGTCTCCGACAGCGTCCAGAGGTCACCTTCTGCTAACGCTAACAGGTTATTAGCAGCAATAACTCCGAATGCACTGCTGATTGGAGTGGAAACGGTAGGATTTGGGATGATGATGTGCGTGCGTGTGTGCATGTCAGTTTCTCTGACAAGCGTGTTGCTAATGTCTGACAGGATTCGCTCGGATCAATGAACGGCTCCTTCCACTCTCTCTGAAGTCTTTTTAATCATCTGCATATTATTATTATTTTTTCCCCCCAATCTAACTCGGTATCAAAAATTCATAGAAGGCCTTTTCATAAGTCTTTTCTTCTTCTGCTACTGTGGATATTAATATTCCGAGCTTTGCGCTGGTTAGACTGGAGGTCGCTGCTGGAGATGCATGTATAAACGCACCAGCAGAGGGATTCAAGGAGGAGATGGGCATGAAAGTTTGGGAATTTGGGAAAGTTACAATGTTGATCTGCAAATATGTGAACTAAAGGGTATAGAGTAGCTGAAGAAATGTTAAAAAAGAGTAATTGGAATAAATATCCCAGCAGTGTGTCAGAGTCTTGCTCTTGCTGACTTTTAGTGTTGTTCCACTGGGTCTCCTTAAAGGGCCATGAAACACCAAAACACATTTTTTGAGCTGTTGACAGTCATATATGTGTCTCACGCTGCTATAAACACTATTAGGACACGTATATTTGACTAAAAAGTGAAAATTGGTTGTTTTTGCGTTATTTCGAGGAAATTTGTTCTTCCGGTTTGAAACGAATTTTTGAGGCTGCGTCACGCCGATGAGATCCTTGCATGTACTCCAGCGTGGAGAGTGGACGTCTGTACCGGCCAGTGCATCGTGACGTCTCTGAGCGTGCGCCATTGATTCATGAGATAGACTTGTTCAAGCCAATCAGTGTGCTCTATTGTGTATGCGGTGCAACTAATTAATATGCACGAAAGCTTCGAAGACTGTTTGTACCTGCTTCAACGTCCAGATGGCAGAGAGACGCCGCGTTGTGCTTCCAAAACAAGTGGAAGAAGAAGAATTGTTTGGAGACACAGGTCGCCAGAGTTGTGTTTATGTGCTGCAACAAAGGTTTTGTTTACATTTCCGCTATGAGAGCGCAGCTGGACTCCCACACGCGCGCAGCAGAAATGCGTCAGTAAGAAACTTTTTTTTTTTTCGACCGAGAGCTTTCCGCATCTGGAAATGGTGAAATCGGGATTTGACGCTCGTCTCCTTTTAAAACAGACGCCGCTCCAGTTTATGTGGATTGTCCTGGTCTACAGATGTGGTAAGCGATCAGTGCTCTTTGTTTGTTCATTCATTCAGCTGTAAAATCTGCTCTCCGAGTGTAAACAAACGCTGCAGTCAAACTTTTGTGAAGAATTTTCGCCGCATTTTGTGACCGGATAGTCTGCGGAGGGTTTTTATTTCTCCCTTATGCAGCGCGGTATCAAACACTCCATTAAAACAACACTCTTAATTGTTTCTCACATCTCGTTTGTTATGGGGGACATGCAGCAAATGTTCCTGGATTAAAGTATAAGTGCCAAACTGCCGTTAAAGTCGACAAATTAATAATTTGGCTAATAATTAGATGACTGATGTCCATGTAGACAGTCACTGTCTTTCTCCCCCTGCGTCTGTGTGTGCGTCGCTTGTTTGAAAATGAGCATGTGTACAAATGGAAACTCCCATCTTTACGCAAAACCTTCCCTCATTCCCTCCCCTCACAGGCCCACCTAAACAGAGCTGGACACACCCACTCTACTGAGCTTTTCCACACTGTAGGTGTGAAAACACCCAGCTGAGCCAGGGGGGTTTCGTGACCCTTTTAAGGTTGTTGCCTGTCACCGCTTCTGTTTATCAGGTGTACCAGGGGTCCTCAACCCTGCTCCTGGAGATCGACCTTCCTGCTGAGTTCAGCTCCTATCCTGATCAAACACACCTGAACCAATTAATTAGGACCTGAACAGCACTAGATAATTACAGGCAGGTGTGTTTGATATGGGTTGCAACTGAAATCTGCAGGACGGTCGATCTCCAGGAGTAGGGTTAGTCACCCCTGATGTATGCTAATGATTGTCAGAGTATGTACGAGAACTATGATATCATAAACTATGCTGATGACTCAGTGATTGTGAGTCTTCTCCGCCATCAGGATTTGGGGCATGATCCTATTGTGGAAGAATTTACTTGCTGGTGTGATTTTCTCTCCAGTTGAATGTAAGTAAAACAAAAGACATGGTAATGGATTACATGAAGGATCCTCCTACCTCCAGCATAACAACTATTAAAGTTGCCGGGCCAGCAGCTAGCTCTCTGCAACTCTCACATGGTCGCCCACTGAAGCTAAGCAGTGCTGCGCCTGGTCAGTCCCTGGATGGGAGACCATATGGGAACTCTAGGTTGCTGCCGGAAGTGGTGTTAGTGAAGCCAATAGGGGACGCTCAACCTGCGGTCTGTGTGGGTCCTAACACCCCATTATAGTGAAGGGGACTCTATACTGCATATAGTGAGCGCCGTCTTTCGGATGAGACGTCCTGACTCTCTGTGGTTATTAAAAATCTCAGGATGTTCTTCGAAAAAGAGTAGGGGTTTAACCCCGGCATCCTGGCCAGATCTGCCCACTGGCCTCTGTCCATCATGGCCTCCTAACATCCCCATATCAAAATTGGCCTCATCACTCTGTAACTCTATGATGACACTGTCAGATAAGAACAGGTTGAGTAGCCTTGTGAAGTTGGCAGGCAAGATCACTAGTTTTAACAGAATTGGTCGAACGGTAATTTACCGTATTTATGTTTTAAAGAGAGCTCAGGGATTCTTATGCACCTCGGATCACCCATTGTACTCTGTGTTTCAGCCGCTGCCACTAGGATGTCATTTCAGAGTTTCTATTTGCAGGACAAACAGAATTAGAAATTCTTTAATAATGGTGGCCATCAGGTCATTAAAGTAGTCCCGCGGGGAGGTAGATGCATCTAAAAATGATGTATTGTATGTTGTGTGGTAACATTTTGGTAATGTGTACATGGAACAACTTCACCTGTTTTATGGCACCTTGATGCAATTTTAGTTTCCCTAAACGGGATAATAAAGCTGAGTCTGAGTCTAGTAATCATCTTAAATGATCAGTTAAATTCCTTGTGAAAATAATTCTGTTGAATGAGCATGTTTGGAGTAATTCAAATCTAATATTTCGTAAAAAAAAGATTTAACCCTTGTGTGGTTTTAGAATTCTGTATACTCGTTTGTGGTAAGGGATAAAAATGGCCCACCTTCATGTAATGGAGGCCAGTTATTGAAGTTGAGTGCAGGCAAACCTTTAGCCTCCTCATTAGAGCATTCACTTCCAATGCAAATAATTACTGCTTCAATCCCAGCTTGGAGCGAGTGGGGGCTGTAAGACTGGTGGGTTATATTGGTGCCATGACCCGTATGGGACTTAGTGGGATGAGTTTAAGGGAGACCAGCTAGTGACACTAGAGGTCACAGTCTTTAGACTAAGCTTCCTTGTTAAAGCATTCACGATGCAAAAAATCGCTAGTTTGATACCAGCTTGAAGCAAGAGGGGGGCGTAGGACTAGCACGTTATATTGGTGCCATGACCTAGATAGGAGTGAGATTTAGTAGATTGAGTTTAACGGAGACCAGCTAGTGAAGTAATGTCCTGGTAAAACCTCACTCAACTGATCTCAAAAGGTTCTCTAGCAACAGACACTAGAGGTCATGGTCTTTAGCCTCAGCTTCCTCGTTCGAGCATTTGCCTCCCATGCATAAAAAATGGCAGTTTAATCCCACACTGGAGCAAGTGGATGGTGTGGGACTGGCGGGTTATATTGGTGCCGTGACCCAGATAGGAGTGAGGTTTAGTGGATTGAGTTTAACAGAGACCAGCTAGTGAAGTAATGTCCAGGTAAAACCTCACTTAACTTATCTCAAAGGGTTATCTATCAATAGGCACTAGAAGTCATGGTCTTTAGCCTCAGCTTCCTCATTTGAGCATTTGCCTCACATGAAAAAAAAATTGCTAGTTTGATCCCAGTTTGGAGCGAGTGGGGGGTGTGGGACTGGCGGGTTATGTTGGTGCCGTGACCC
>CAIGQQ010037715.1:3926946-3940404 GCA_903798035.1 Danio albolineatus
TACAGTGAACTCATTGTCATGTTCAAGAAACCAGTCTGAGATGATTCGCGCTTTATGACATGGAGCGTTATCCTGCTGGAGGTAGCCATCGGAAGATGGGGACACTGTGGTCATAAAGGGATGGACATGGTCAGCAGCAATACTCAGGTAGGCTGTGGCATTGACATGATGCTCAGTTGGTACTAATTGGCCCAAAGTGCGTCAAGAAAATATCCCCTACACCATTACACCACCACCATCAGTCTGAATTGTTGATACAAGGCAGGATTGATCCATGCTTTCATGTTGTTGACGCCAAATTCTGACCCGACTATCCGAATGTGGCAGCAGAAATGGAGACTCATCAGACCAGTCAACGTTTCTCCAATCTTCTATTGTCCAGTGTTGGTGAGCCTGTGGGAATTGTAGCCTTGGTTTCCTGTTCAAAACTGACAGGAGCGGCACCCAGTGTGATCTTCTGCTGCTGTAGCCCATCTGCCTCAAGGCTATTTGAGTTACTGCTGCCTTTCTATCAGCTGGAAGCAGTCTGGCCATTCTCCTCTGACATCAACAAGACATTTGCGCCCACAGAGCTGCCGCTCACTGGATATTTTCTCTTTTTCAGACCATTCTCTGTAAACCCTAGAGATGTTTTTTGTTATGAAACCTACCTGCATTTAAGTGGGTATAAAACATGAACACATGAAGATAGAATAAAATGTTTTTTGTGTGTGTTTGAAAGTGGAGGGTTGGTTGTTTATTGTGATATTTAATATGGTCACATTGTCTTCATACATTTATTCCTTTTCTTGTCGGCTTAGTCCCTTTATTAACCGGGTGCTCCGGTTTCCCCCACAAGTCCAAACACATTGAGGTGAATTGGGTAAGCTAAATTGTCAGTGTAAGAGTAAGAGTGTGAATGAGTGTGTATGGATGTCAGCGTTTTGTTTGCTTGACCAGCCATTGCCAGCATTTTTTATGTTTTTTTTTTTTTTTTTTTACCTAAATTTGACAGCCCTCGGCTAATATTTTCGGTTAAGACAATGGGACCGGTCCTCATGGTGGCACAGTGGGTAGCACAATCGCCTCACAGCAAGAATGTCACGGGTTCGAGCCTCGGCAGGGTCAGTTGGCATTTCAGTGTGAAGTTTGCATGTTCTGCATGGGTTGCAGCAGGAAGGGCATCCGCTGCGTAAATCACATGCTGGATAAGTTGGCGGTTCATTCCGCTGTGACGACCCCAGATTAATAAAGCCGAAAAGAAAATGAATGACTAAATGACTATGCTCTTTCTTTATCATCATTACTTCGTCTCCTGCTTCTGCTCCTCGAGCTTTCTCAGTCAACTCCTGTATCGATAGGAGATTGATAATTCAGTTGAATACTGGTTAACAGGTATGGGTATTGGGCAACTCAGCTGGCTTGTGGTCTGGATACCCAGAGAAACAGATATTTTCTGACAGGATCTGGCATCTGGGATCTTATTTGTCTGGCACGGAGAGTGTGATCTGACAAAAATAATAAGCCAATTTAATTCCTTCATGTCCTAAGCCGAAAAGAAAATGAATGAATGAATAGACGATTTGCCGTGTTTATTTACTGATAAACGTTGCTATTCTTAAGAACGAGCAGATCTGATACATATATGAGATATTTTTACAGCGTTTTGAATGTAAAATTAATATTGGTGACACCGCAAAAAAATGCTTTGTTTCTAATCCAAATGTCTAGAAGTTCTTAAATCAATAAGCAACAAAAATTGTGCCAAAATTAAGTGAGCTTTTCCTTAAAACAGGCAAAATAATCTGTCAACGAGGTAAGCAAAATAATCTTATGTTAAAAGGGAAACGAGATAATTTTTCTCACACTGTTGGCAGATTCTTTTGCTTGTTTTAAAAAGATCATCAATTTTGCCTCATTATTTCTTAAAACAAGACATGTTTTGCTTGTGTAGAAAATACATCTTGATTTAAGAACGTTTAGATATTTGGATTAGAAACAAGACAAAAACAGGCCACACTGACATTAAACTTTCAAATTAGGGCGGGGGCCACAAACTATCGTCCTGCGAGCCGCATTTGGCCCACGGGCCACGAGTTTGAGACCCCTGCTGTAAGGTATACACTGCAAAAAAATGCTTTTTGTCTTGTTTCTAGTCCAAATATCTAACAATTCTTAAATCAAAAAGTTTTTTTCGCCCTAAATTTAAAGTTAAAATTGGCAACACGGTAGCTCAGTAGTTCACACTGTCGCCTCACAGCAAGAAGGTTGCTGGTTCGAGTGGTCCATTTGTTGAGTTTAAGATACATCACAACTAATTCTCATTAGATTATAAGTAGACTGTGAGGTTAGGGTAAGGGGTAGGGTTAGTGTAAGTTGACATACTTGTAAAGTTTCTTCTAGTAAGTTAAATGTCAGATATTAAGCAGACAGTCTACTAATACTCAAATGGACCATCGAAATAAAGTGTTACCATTATTTCTTAAGACAAGACAGTATGTTTGCTTGTCTTGAAAATACATCTTGATTTGAGAACTTTTAGATATTTGGATTAGAAACAAGACAAAAACTAGTAAGAAAAGCGTTTTTGCAGTGTAGGATAACTTAGCTAGACACAAACATATTAAGAAATGTGTCCTACAGATTGTAAATCACAAAAAAAAATATGAATAAATCTCTAAAAAGTTGTTAAAAAATGTCGATTTTATGCCATAAACCACATCTCTCTGCCTCGCAGGAGCCGAACTCCTCCACAGATAACACTGCCATCTGCTGGAGAGAGAGGTGACCCTTCACACACAGCTGACAGAATATAAAAAACCCTCGTGTCTGATTCACACACAGTATTTCTAGACTGTCACAACAGCAAGCCGTACTGTTTTTACGTTTTAGACACGATAAATCCACCGCGACAGCTCCGCATCTGCACACGACAGTGATAAACGCAGGTCAAGCTCATCAAAATGACCGCTGCCATACTCAAGGCTGCCAGATCTCCAACCTGACCCTGAGAGCCTTCTAAAAACAACCATCTGTGATTGGCAGGCTATTATAAAGCCACAAAATAATACTTCTAATACTTTTAATCCACCTGTATATTTACACTAGTAGTTGGAATTAAAGGGAAGAGTTCACTTATAAAAGTAGATATTTTGAAAAGATATGTGTCTTCCAAGGGGTTTGTTTTTCCTACTATGGATGTCAATGGTTTCAATCATTCTTCTAATTATCTTCTTTTGTGTTCCACAGTAGAAATAAATGGTTTGGAAAAATTAAGGGTGAGTAAATGATAGCAGAATTTAAATTTTTGGGTGAACTATCACTTAAATGCTTTGAAAGAGGTGTCGTCTGCTAACTAAATCAGTGCTTATATGATCAAAAATACAGTGAAAACTAAAATATTTTTTAATATATATTTTTCAATCAATCAATCAACCAGTCAATCAATCAATCAATCAATCAACCAGTCAATCAATCAATCAATCAAACAAATCAATCAAGCAACCAACCAACCAACCAACCAATCAATTGATCATTCAACTATTCATTCATTTAATCCATCATTCATTCGTTTGTTTGTTCGTTCGTTCGTTCAATCAATAAATCATTCAACCAATCTATGTATCAATCAATCATTCTAATTATCTTCTTTTGTGTTCCACAGAAGAAACAAATGGTTTGGAACAATTAAGGGTGAGTAAATGATAGCAGAAGTCATTTTTGGGTGAACTATCACTTAAATGCTTTGAAAGAGGTCTGTCTGCTAACTAAATCAGTGCTTATATGATCAAAAATACAGTGGAAACTAAAATATTTTTTATTTTTTAAATATATAAATATTTATATAAAATATACAGCATAATTACGATATGAAAGGAATGTTTTGTAATGCAATACAGTTAAAAAAGGCAGAGCACAATTTTCTGCATTCTTCAATGTTAAAATTAAAATCATATAAATTATTATTATTATTAAAAAATGTTTGAAAATCATAAATATTTTTAAGCTTATTAAAAAGAACAATGCATCTTTACTTTATTTAAAAAAAAAATTGTGGATTTATGTAGAATTGCTGAAAAGCTGAAAACGCGACAAAACTATGTAAGGTTCATTTAAGGTTTGCAATGCAAATCCAATTAGATCCACTTGTTTGTTAAACAAAACTAGGCTAGCTTTCTCTTATATTTTAATATATATCGTAAATCATAAATCGAAAAATTATTCACATAAATCATCTAAACATTTGCGTTTTATTCCATAATCTTACTGAAATTATTATGAAAACGGAATGATATATAATTACACACATTTCAATATCTATTTAAAGTACATAAATAGATAATGTCATAAGCTTAGAAATCAGTCAGTCAGTGAATCAGTCAACCCACCAATCAAACAACAAATCAATCAATCAATCAATCAATCAACTATTCATTCATTCAATCCACCATTTGTTTGTTCGTTCGTTCGTTCGTTCGTTCATTGGTTTGTTCATTTAATCAATAAATCATTAAATCAATCTATTTATCAATCAATCATTCATTCAATCAATCATTCAACTATTCAATAATTTAATCCATCAATTATTATTTCGTTCATTCATTCATTCATTCAATCACTTAAGCATTCATTCAATCAATAAATTAATCAATAAATCAATTTATCAATCATTTATTCAATTAACCATTCATTCATTCAATCATTCGTTCATCTAACCATTTATTCAATCATCAATCAATCAATCAACAATTCAATCAATGAATTAATCAATCAATACATTACTCAATATATCAATTAATGGATCACTCAATCACTTAATCGAACATTCATTCAATCAATCACTCAATCATTCATTCATTTATTCAATCAATAAATCAATCAATACATCACTCAATCAACCAATCAATAAATAAATCAATCATTCATTCATTTATTAATTCAATCAACCAATCTCTCATTCAACCATTCAATCACCAATCAATCCCTCAATCCCTCAATCATTCATTCATTCTATCAATTAATCAATGAATAAATCAAACATTCAATCAGTCAATCAAGCATTCAATCTATCAATCATTTAACCAATCACATAATCATTCATTCATTTAATCAATCACTAAATCACACAATCAATCAGACTTCCATTGTCACCCATGGCCCACCAATGCATGTGCTCCAAAAGTATTTTTCTATCTCCCTCATGGCCATCTTGACATTTTTTCAGTTTATTCGATCAGTCCTGTGTTTTGCGCATGAAGGTACCTGGTCTTGGTCCTGCTGCCCACGTCCTGCTGCTCACGGATGAGGGCTGACAGCTGCTGTCTGAGCGCCGTGTCTTTCCCATGAGCCTGTTTGATGAACGGATGCTCCAGCAGATGCATCACCGAAGGACGTGTCTCAAAATCCTTTATCAAACACCTGCAGATAAGAGATGAGACGAAGAAGAAGAAAAAATATGTGAGCTACTACACATAAAACACATTATATTTAGATTTATATTTTAAGTAAAAAAGCTAAAGATTGAGTCAAGGCCTTCAAGAAGGTTCAGCAGGTCACCTGTACATGTTACCCAGTCTCCGAAACACTGACGGTAACCTCTATGTGGTCTAAACTGAACATCTGACCGTTGTTTGTCTCTCTCTCCCTCTCTCTATTTCTCTAATCACCATAGTGTCTGGTGTAAATACTCTTATCATGTGTCCTCAGCTTATCTGCACAGTGGCCTGCTGCTTCCCTTCCTGTTGTCCACCATATTGTTATGTTGATGATGCCATTAAGGATCCCTTCATGTTGTTATTAGCGATGTTTCCATCTAAAAGTGAAAATTAAATGTACGCGCATAAAAGATTTGCAAATAAAGCAGCGTTACGTCCAATGAGTTGAAGGGAACAAAACTTGCACCCTGATAAACTGGCACCAAATACCAAAAAGAAAAACTGAATTTTGCTGTGGTAGAAGAAGCACAGCATAATAAATTCCTTGCAGACAATAAAATAACACTGGAAAACACCCATACACACTTGGATTCACACACATACACTACCAATTTAGCTTATTCAATTCACCTATATCACATGTCTTTGGATTGTGGGGGAAACTGGAGCACCGGGGCGAAACCCACGCCAACACGGGGAGAACATGCAAACTCCACACAGAAATGCCAACTGACCCAGCCGGGGCTCGAACTAGTGACCTTGTGCTACCCATTGTGCCACCGTGACGCCCCTCAATTTTTGTTCTTGCAATACATTTCAAAAAAGGTTGAATCAGTAAAGCATTTACCACTTTGTAATGTCGCCATTCCTTTTCACAACACTTAAAAGACGTTTAGGGTTTGAAGACACCAAGGGAGGAAGTGTTTCAGGTGTAATTTTGTCTCATTCTTCCTGCAAAGAAGTCTAAAAGTGGGCAACAGTACGGGCTTCATTGTTGCATCTTGCGCTTCAAAAAGCACCACACATTCTTTATTGGAGATAGGTCGGGTGGGAATGTGGTTTTACATTGTCTTGTTGAAATGTGAAGTTTATTTATAAACTAATTTCGAGAGGATCACATGCTTATGACCCAACTGGCTCGTAGTCAAGCTAATGCACAATCCACCAATTAGACGATTCCCATCTTAGTATAAATAGCCAAAGCATCTTACCTTAGTCATCTTCTTCTTGAAGATCCCCCCCTTTCACCCCCTCTCCTCCCTTTTCCTCTATAGTGGCTAGCACTGTTGCGTCGCAGCAAGAATGCCTCTGGTTCGGGCCTCCACCCAGCCAGTTGACATTTCTGTGCGGAGTTCATGTTCTCCCCGTGCTCGTGTGGGTTTTCCCCGGGTCCTCCGGTTTCCTCCCAAAGTCCAAAACATGAGACATAAGTAAACTGACTAAAACAAATCAGCACCATACCCAAATTCCACCAGCAGCATACCCTCATAGCAATTTATAAGCAGCAGGAGGGCGGAGGGTTCTCGAGATCTACCTGAGCTCAAACTCCCCTCTTGCCCTGCAAACGGGAGGGAGCCCCGGGCTCGAGGATCTTATGAGCTCAGGGCCAGCATTCCAAGCTAGCTTTATTATCAATCATCAGCTAAGTGTGAACTCTTGAAATGCATGGGCGTCCCTGGAAAAGACAGCAGCATATTGTGCTCCAAAATCTCTATGTACTTTTTAGCATCAATGGTGCCATCACAGAAGTGCAAGTTACCTTGGCCAAGGGCACTGACAAAATCCCCTACCATGACAGACGTTGGCTTTTAGACTTTTTGCTGGGAACAGTCTGAATGATCCTTGTCTTCTTTGGTCCAGAAAAATCACAAGTGAGCAAATAATTCTGACTTGAGATCTGTATGTACTGTTACTGTATATAAAATATAGAGAAAATCATATGTGACTACTGTGACACTACTACAGCGCTAAAGCACAATTTCTTTGTAAATCTCAGTGGCATGCTTTACTGTAGGCTAAAAAGCAGCCCCTCTGGAGCCCATTAAACGCAGTAGATTAGGCCCAGGGGTCTGTCATTAGCGTGGCTGAGGGTCTGAACAGCAGACGGCTCTGATAGCTGAGAGCAGGCCATTCAGACGCACAATTACACACACGTTCATAACACAGGGACAACAGCGTGCCGTTATACACACTGACAGAGCAAACAGCCGGCACCTCATGATAACATTGTGTCCCTGTACACTTGCTTACACACCACACACACACACACACACATACATACATACAGTTAAAGTCAAGATTATTCGCCCTCCTATGAGTTGTTTTCTTTTTCAAATATTTCCCAAATGATGTTTAACAGAGGAATTTTTTACAGTATTTCTGATAATATTTTTTCTTCTGGAGAAAGTCTTCTGTGTTTTATTTCAGCTAGAATAAAAGCAGTTTTTAATTAAAAAAAAAACATTTAAAGGTTAATATTATTAGGCCCATTACGCAATGTTTTGTTTGATAGTCTACAGAACAAACCATCGTTATTCAATGACTTGCCTAAGTACCCTTACTTGCCTAATTAACCTACTGTAATAAACCAAGTTAAGCCTTTAATTGTCACTTTAAAGGGGTGATCTACAGTGTATTTTTAAGGCTTGCTTGTGTTTATAAGATGCAAGGCAATGTGTGCTCATGCTTCACTTGTAGAAAATCATGCTATTTTTTCATATATCTTACTTTGATTATATACAGCCACTCAGCTGACATGAAAACCTAGACCTAGTTCCTCTGAAAGGCCCGCCCTCAATGGGCTCTGATCGGTCAGCTAACATAATGTGCTGTGATTCGCGGATCAGTTCCATGTCACGCCCCTACAAGCGCGTACTTTTGCGCTGTGTAAACACTGTCAGTCAAAGTAGCTGTTAGCAGTTAGCTGCCTGTATCAGACAGAAAAATTAAGAGCACACAGCTGAACCTCACGCCTGCTCTCTAAAATAAAATCTGACAAGTGTCTTTCAGATATATTCGGAATAAGCATGTGTAAGTAATATGAAACGTTCTCATATCTTTTGCGAGTTTGTTATTTGAGATGTAGAATGCAGGGAAAGCGTCCGCATAGAGAGAGACTGCAGTGCTGCTGAAGATTGTGGGTGTTTACAGCGGTTTGACAGTAAAATAATAATTTCGCTAAATTGTTAGCGGTGCTAAATAGCATTTCTCATTGTTTACATCCTTGTTTTTGTTCTCGCTACAACATACCGGTAACGCTAGAAAATGTGCCTGTAGTTGATCAATTTTAACAAATAAAAACACTTACAGGTTGTGGCTCACAATCCACAGCTTCATCGGTTGGAGGAGTTTTTAGCCGAATCCAGCACTGAACTGTGAGAGATTCTGGAATTTATCCTTTGTCAAATGCTAGCTATATATTTTTATAATTCTCTGGAGCATAATTAAAATAGAATTTTAAGTACTTCTCTCTATGTGTCGTGTCCTTTGGAAGCCTAAATACAGAAACAGAACAAGCTCTAGTGTTTGGACGCCATTTTAGCTTTCTCGACTATAACATTACAGCGTCTTTGGCCACGCTCCTTCGCACCTCGATGGTGCAGGACACTCGTCAATTTGTGTTGGCTTGTCCAGTCTGTGCGATACCCCTAAACCACATAAGTACATAAGTATTCACAGCATTTGCTCAATACTTTGTTTGCTGCCAAAGGTGCATCAAGTCTTTTTGAATATGAGCTTGGCACACCTGTCTTAGGGGATTTTTGCCCATTCCTCTTTGAAGTACCTCTCAAGCTCTATCAGGTTGGATGGGAAGCAATAGTGTACAGCCATTTTCAGATCTCTCCAGAGATGTTCAATAGGATTTAGATCTGGGCTCTGGCTGGGCCACTCACAAACATTCACCGAGTTGTTTTGAAGCCATTCCATTGACAGTTTGGGCTGCCTATTGTAATGTTCGGCCCAAACATTTTGATTGGACGAAAAAATGCTTAAATACTACATCTTACACCAAATATAAATACACATATAAATACTTTTAGATGACTTGGTTTAATCATTACTTTCAGAATGTAGATTTCTGAGGAGAATCACCTATCGCGCCTTTAAATTACATCTCAGACAGGACTGGAACTTTCAATACTGTACGTGCTCAATGAAAAATCCTATTCAAGAAACTAATAGCTGGTTGACAATTCAAATTTCATTACACATACATCAAATTTATGAGCTGAGAAAATAGGGAAAAAGGGATGTTAGAAAAACGAAACCCCAGAGTCACGCGGTCTTCTTCTGTGCTTAATAGCCGTTTTCAAGGGCGCGATTGTGAATTCTCAACCAAATGTGCCACCAACCTTCGGCTTAAACCACAAACACAAAAGCAATCGTTCGTGTGGGAGACTGTTTGTTCACAAACCCACTAAAGAAGAGCACTTGAAAAGCAACCCCAGCGCGCACAAACACACTTTATGATTATGACTCCTTCTGTGCTTTTAATTCATCAGGAGCAGCCTGCAGGCCTGCCACACTGACAAATGAACAGCTAACACAAATAAACGAGTCAATTAGCATCCGCAGCCTTCCTGCCATCTCTCTCTCTCTGAGGTTTTCATTCTCAATAATGAAATAATAATACTGGCTTTTCATTGCTTTTATGTACACACACCCACACAGATGGGACACTTTAATTTAGAGCCTCTCTGACAAGAAATAGACTGTATGTACTGTAAATTCTCACTGTATGTTTCACAAATACAGAAATAGGCTGAATTTGCCTTGTCGTTTGAAACTACTGCAGGTACAGCCAGCCAAAGTTCTTTCATAAAACTGTATGTGCATGCAGGCTGATGTTGTTTTACACTAGCATGTGAAGCATGTCTTTGCAGACCCTCCTCTACCCCAACTCCGCCTGTGTTTAGATCTGCTACGGGGGTTACATATATGTTATGTTTCCAGCAGCAGCGTTATATTCTCTCTTATATGCTTGTATGTAAATATACAGTACTGGCGGTAGCAGGTCTCAGTACTTGCTCTGCCATAACAATCGAAGCAGCAGCGTACTCTGCCAAGACCAAACACAACAACATTTCAACATTCCAACAACGATTCCTTTGCTGATTTAAACACGATTCTGAGCTTGCAATCCCGTGGCGTCTGTCACTGCTAGGCAACCATCGGCCGGTTAAGAATTGACCAATATTCTGGTGTTTACCTGCATTGCATCAATGATTTCCTGCACTGGATTCCTACACATATACTCTGTACTTTGACTGTATCTTGCTTCAAAACTGTCTTGAAAAGTCGTGGTTGCCATTTTCTTTCCATCTTGTGCTGAACACAGTTGACCAATCACAACAGACTGGGTTCATCGGATCAATCAACTGCAGATTAGCGTTATGCAAATGTACCCCTGCTGGTCCTACACCACCCAACCCGCTCTCAGCTGGGATTGCACTGGCAACTTTCCACATGGGAGTCGGTTGCTCTACCAAGGAAGCTAAAGATTATGGCTTCTAGCGTCTGTTGCTAGAGCACCTTTTAGAGGTTGTCTACCTGCACAGCACTTCACTAGCTGGCCTCTGCTACACTCATCCCCCTAAACCTCACTCCCATCCGGGTCACGATAACAATGTAACCCCGCCAGTCATACACAACCCAACCCACTCTGAGCTGGGCGACTTTCCGCATGGGAGTCGGTTACTCTCCCAAGGAGGCTAAAGACCATGGTCTCTAGGAGGAGGAGTCAGAGGAGTGAGGTTTACCTGCACAGCAATTCACTAGCTGGCCTCTGCTACACAAAGGAGGGGTTTGGAAATAATAAATTTACTGAACAAATCATATCAGCCGGATGTTGGAGACCGCCAAAACCAAAACATGACCTTTTATAATGCATAACGAGACTTTTTTTGATGCGCATGCTGGAATTTATTCAATAAATGTGTTTCCATTGTAGTTTATGCAAAAAAAATCTTATCTGATAAAGCTTTTATCCTACTCAGTTGTGTTTTTTGTGTTCATTAACAGATTTTTTAACAGGGTAGGAACAGAGAGATGAGATGAAGCTGTTGTACTCACTGAGCGATGAAGTGACTGAAGCTCCTGCACCATTGCTCAGGGTGGCGGAGGGTAGGAGACGGGTTCCTGCAGATAAAACACACAGAGACACAACACGCATGAATGAGATTGACCTCATTTACATTACAGATCTAAAGGGACTGTGTTTGTTCAGATTCATTCATCTTCTTACACAAAGGAAACCAGAAAACAGTCGACATTCAGGTACAAAAAACCAAAGATCAGCTATTCAAAACAAGTATAAAAGGATAGAAATCAAATACTTTTAGCTTTCTGCAGTCATACACACACAAAAAAAATCTACATGTTTTCAACAAGTATTATTCTACCACTACACTGTAAATCCCAATAGTCAGCTTTATCAAATGAAATGAGTGTAGTTAACTCAAAATTTACAGAAAATTAAAGCTATTTATTTGAAAAAAAAGTTTTGAACTCAGGGTTGAAAGTAATAAGTTAATTAAAAACCTCATTACTTAACTCTTAAATTAAGTTCACAGTACTCATATAGATAATTTTTTTTATCTCAAATGTTTTGTAGCGATCAGTTTCCTCAAACGGTTTGAGTTGCCTTAACTTATTGGGTTTTACAGTACTCAGTTGGGGGCGCCACGGTGGCGTAGTGAGTAGCACGTTCGCCTCACAGCAAGAAGGTTGCTGGTTCGAGCCCCGGCTGGGTCAGTTGGCATTTCTGTGTGGAGTTTGCATGTTCTCCCTGTGGTTGTGTAGGTTTCCTCCGGGTGCTCCGGTTTCCCCCACAAGTCCAAAGACATGTGGTATAGGTGAATTGGGTAAGGCTAAATTGTCCGTAGTGTATGAGTGTGAGTGTGTGCGTATGGATGTTTCCCAGAGATGGGTTGCGGCTGGAAGGGCATCCGCTGCGTAAAAAATATGCTGGATAAGTTGGCGGTTGATTCCGCTGTGGCGACCCCGGATTAATAAAGGGACTAAGCTGACAAGAAAATTAAATGAATGAGTGAGTACTCGGTTGGTTTGAGTTCTCTTCATTTATTGGGTTATACTGTGCTCAGATTGCTTCGTTTACTCAAATCGATTAAGTTCACAGTACTCATTAGGATTAGTTTTTAAACCTAAATGGTTTGTTACAATCGGTTTTCTCAAATGGTTTGAGTTGCCTAAACTTATTGGGTTTTACAGTACTCAGTTGGATTGAGTTCTCTTTATTTACTAGTTTTTACTGTGCTCAGATTGCTTCGTTTACTCAATGGATTAAGTTCACAGTACTCATTAGGATTCGTGTTTGAACCTAAATGGTTTGTTGCAATCGGTTTCCTCAAACGGTTTGAGTTACCTTAACTTATTAGGTTTTACAGTACTCAGTTGGTTTGAGTTCTCTTCATCTATTGGATTTAATGTGCTCAGATTGCTTCGTTTACTCAAATTATTAAGTTCACAGTACTCATTAGGATTAGTTTTTAAACCTAAATGGTTTGTTACAATCGGTTTTCTCAAATGGTTTGAGTTGCCTAAACTTATTGGGTTTTAC
Organism: Danio albolineatus; assembly: GCA_903798035.1. NCBI lineage: Eukaryota > Metazoa > Chordata > Actinopteri > Cypriniformes > Danionidae > Danio > Danio albolineatus. The sequence goes on from CAIGQQ010037715.1 coordinate 3,939,940, forward strand.
AGTACTCAGTTGGTTTGAGTTCTCTTCATTTATTGGGTTTTACAGTACTCAGTTGGATTGAGTTCACTTTATTTACTAGGTTTTACTGTGCTCAGATTGCTTCGTTTACTCAATGGATTAAGTTCACAGTACTCATTAGGATTCGTGTTTGAACCTAAATGGTTTGTTGCAATCGGTTTCCTCAAACGGTTTGAGTTCATTCATTCATTCATTTTCTTTTCGGCTTAGTCCCTTTATTAATCCGGGGTCGCCACAGCGGAATGAACCGCCAACTTATCCGGCATTTTTGTTTTACGCAGCGGATGCCCTTCCAGCCACAACCCATCTCTGGGAAACACATCCATACATCCTCATTCGCACACATACACTATGGACAATTTAGCTTACCCAATTTACCTGTACCGCATATCTTTGGACTGTGGGGGAAACCGGAGCACCCGGAGGAAACCCACGCAACCACGTGGG
>CAIGQQ010037715.1:3940504-3961576 GCA_903798035.1 Danio albolineatus
GGGGTCGCCACAGCGGAATGAACCACCAACTTATCCGGCATTTTTGTTTTACGCAGCGGATGCCCTTCCAGCCACAACCCATCTCTGGGAAACACATCCATACATCCTCATTCGCACACATACACTATGGACAATTTAGCTTACCCAATTTACCTGTACCGCATATCTTTGGACTGTGGGGGAAACCGGAGCACCCGGAGGAAACCCACGCAACCACGGGGAGAACATGCAAACTCCACACAGAAATGCCAACTGGCCCAACCGGGACCTGCCCCAACCGGGGATCGAACCAGCGACCTTCTTGCTGTGAGGCGAACGTGCTACTCACGGGCCACCGTGGCGCACGGTTTGAGTTACCTTAACTTATTAGGTTTTACAGCACTCAGTTGGTTTAAGTTCACTTTATTTACTGGGTTTTACTGTGCTCAGATTGCTTCGTTTACTCAGTGGATTAAGTTCACAGTACTCATTAGGATTAGTTTTTGAACATAAATGGTTTGTAGCAATCGGTTTGCTCAAACGGTTTGAGTTGCCTTAACTTATTAGGTTTTACAGCACTCAGTTGGTTTGAGTTCTCTTCATCTATTGGGTTTAATGTGCTCAGATTGCTTCGTTTACTCAAATTATTAAGTTCACAGTACTCATTAGGATTGTTTTTTTAACTTAAATGGTTTGTTGCAATTGGTTTTCTCAAATAGTTTGAGTTACCTCAACTTATTGGGTTTTTATCATTACTTTCTTACATTACCTGCTAATTTCAGGTTGCTAATGTAGTAAACTGCTGCTATGTGCTTGGGGTTAAATTATTCATTCATTCATTTTCTTGTCGGCTTAATCCCTTTATTAATCCAGGGTCGCCACATTGGAATGATCCGCCAACTTATCCAGCATTTGTTTTACGCAGCAGATGCCCTTCCAGCCGCAACCCATCTCTGGGAAACATCCATACATTCTCATTCACACACATACACTACGGACAATTTAGCCTACCCAATTCACCTGTACCGCATGTCTTTGGACTTGTGGGGGAAACCGGAGCACCCAGAGGAAACCCACGTGAACACGGGGAGAACATGCAAACTCCACACAGAAATGCAAACTGACCCAGCCGTGGCTCGAACCAGTGACCTTCTTGCTGTGAGGCGAACGTGCTACTCACTACGCCACCATGGCACCCGGGGTTAAATTAATTATGCTTAATTAAAACTCAAACTAAACAAACATCAGACACAACTGCATTCCTTACTGTGTTTATATAAAAAAGAGGTAAGTGTTTCTTACTAAAGAAGCACTTCTTGCTCCTCTAAGATGCTTTAGGCCAGGGGTCTCAAACTGCGGGCCAGTAGAAAGCATATCGAGACCACCTCTTCAGGTAGGTCTGCTTTTTTGGTCCGCTTTTGGTGTGCACTCGAGTGCGAATGCTACGTTCACACTTACCCAAACGAACAGCAACAAGAGGGAAAACGAACTCGAACTCTAGTGCTATTTAACTGAACTACAGTAAAAAAGGAAGGTGTGAAAGCACTCTTAGACTAATTAACTTCTTTATCTAACACAAACACTGCAATGTGTTTTATTTTTACCATAAATAAAACTTGCATCAGATTCAGAGCTGCAGCAATGCTTTGTTGTTTGTCGGTTTATGATCGCCTAGCAGCGACAAAGCGCAAGCGCAAACTGCTTTGAAAATGGTGAAGGAAGCAAACACACGCGATACCCACGCATTCCTAGGCACGATAAACCAGATAAACGGCCCATAAACCAGCATGAAGGAAAGGACTTCATTTAAAAGGATGAAGTCCTCTGGGAAATTATTAACTTACCTGATATTTTAAAGAGCAAGTATAAAAGAATAGAAATCAAATACTTTTAGCTTTCTCAGTCCTACACACAAAAAAAAAATCTACATGTTTTCAACAAGTATTATTCGACCACTACACTGTAAATCCCAATAGTCAACTTTATCAAATGAAATGAGTGTAGTTAACTCAAAATTTACAGAAAATTAAAGCTGTTTATTTGAAAAAAAAGTTTTGAACTCAGGGTTGAAAGTAATAAGTTAATTAAAAACCTCATTACTTAACGCTTAAATTGATTAAGTTCACAGTACTCATATAGATAACTTTATAGAGATTTTAAAGAGCTCCTATTATACATTAAAAAGGGTCATATTTTGGTTTTGGGGGTCTTCATCAACAGGCTGATCTGGATGCAAGGTCAAAAAACACATTCATTGTCTTATAACATGCATTTATTTTTACCTCATTATCCCAGTGACTCCTATATGAATCGTTCAGCGATTCATTTGTTCCCAAACTACTCCTTAGCGCGATGCTAATCTGTGCTGATTGGACCAATGAGTCGATGACCCAGTCTGTTGCAAAATGGTCGACAACGCTCAGCGCGAGAGAATGCCCACCACGGCATAGTGAATGCGTGAGCATACCTGCCAACACTCCCGTTTTTCCTGGGAGTAGCCTGTATTTCAGACCCATCTAACGGCACCCTCCCGATTTGTTATTTCTCCTGGAAAAGTTGGGGTAAAGCTGGCCCTTCTTGTTTTGGGTGCTCCAGTTTCCCCCACAGTCCAAAGACATGCAGTATAGGGGAATTAGATGAGCTAAATTGGCCGTAGTGTATGTGTGTGAATGAGTGTGTATGGGTGTTTCCCAGAACTGGATTGCAGCTGGAAGGGCATCCACTGTGTAAAACATACGCTGGATAAGTTAGCGGTTCATTCCGCTGTGGCAACCCTTGATAAATAAAGGGACTGCGCCAAAGAAAAAGTTTTGCTGCAGAGGAGCATTTAAGTGAGCAGGTCATATCTCAGACGAGCAGCCGTATATCATTGAAGTGGACTTGTAAGTGTTGAAGTCTTTAAGGCACAGAGTGTGGGCCAGGGACGCTCCGGCCTGCTGTTGGATGACAAACGAGCTGGTCTGCCGAGTGTCTGGCAGGCAACATCTGTCCGCAGAGCGGCCGAGTTATGAGAGCGAATAATCCCTCTGTCAGCTACACTCAGACAGAGCCATCTATTAACTCGCACACACTTTCACATGCCCATATATTAGCACGCGCGCACACACACGCACACTTGAGCTCATTTATTAACACACAAGCAGCTCTCGTGGTTGGGATGCTATGAGGTCTCAAACTCTGGCACAGTTTTGGGGTTTCAACCCCCTCAAGTCCTTTGAGTTTTAACATTTTTCAATCCATTCAGCCGATCTTTGGGTCTAGCGGGAGCACTTTTAGCTTAGCTTAGCATAGATCATTGAATCGGATTAGACCATTAGCATCTTGCTCAAACATGAGTTTCGATAATCTTCCTATTTAAAGCATGACTCCTCTGTCGTACATTATGTACTACACCTAGACTGATGGACAATGAAAAGGTACTATTTTTTAGGCTGAAATGGTATGGCCTCTACACTAACATGCCACTTTATTAGGTACACCTTACTAGTACCAGGTTGGACTCCCCTTTGTCTTCCGAACTGCCTTAATTCTTTGTGGGCATAGATACAACAAGGTACTGGAAATATTTCAGAAGTGGCACCCGGTGTGGTCTTCTGCTGCTGTAGCCCATCTGTCTCAAGGTTGGACGTGTTGTCATTCACAGATGCTCTTCTGCAGACCTCGATTGTAACGATTGTTTATTTGAGTTACTGTTGCCTTTCTATTAGCTCGAACCATCTGGCCATTCTCTGTAAACCCTAGAGATGGTTGTGCATGAAAATCCCAGTAGATCAGCAGTTTCTGAAATACTCAGACCAGCCCGTCTGACACCAACAATCATGCCACGTTCAAAGTCACTTAAATTACCTTTCTTCCCCGTTCTGATGCTCAGTTTATACAGTATGTATGAAGCTGATCGGTCAGTTCTTGTCAAGTGACTTGCGGTTTTCAGCTGCGAAGTGCATGCAATATAGACTCCCAATATGCACGCATGCGCAAAAGAAACAATATGTAAACGGCCCCATAAGCAGTTACGCTTCTCTTCACATTAAGAAGATGCCTTCACTCCCGATCCTGCACAAAAATTTAATTTAGCCTGTTTAGGCCGAGTTTTGCCGCGAATTTCACAAGAAAAACAATAGTGTGCTTGGTTTTAAAGGGCACATACATGACCCCTTTTTTTATATTTAATATAAGTCTTTTGTGTCCGCAGAGTTTGTCTGTAAAGTTTCAGCTCAAAATACCCATCAGATTATTAATTATAGCTGCCTAAAGTTGTTCCATTATAGCTCTAATCTAATTTTTCCTGTTTTTTGCACTGGCCCTTTAAGAATAGTCCTCCCCGCCCACCGTTTCCGTCAGCGTGCCTCAATCTCCGCCCTCGGCTGCGTCAGACACACAGACATAACAGGAACAGATGTAAGAGAAGCAGATCTCACTGCGTTTGTGAGAAATACAACAGTAAGAACTTTACCAATGACTGTTTGATGTGTTTGTTAAGGAGTTGCAACGATGAGTCACGCACAATGCAGTTATACAGTTCATTCACGCACGCGTGCGCACACACACACACATTGCGCGCTTTTGCAAGCAAATGTGAAAGGATACGGGCTAATATTCACAGCTGTATGGATTTCTGTTATGTTAATGTACACAATAAACCTGATTTAATGTCAACAAACCGAGATTGAAGCGTCTTATTTGCTGACATGCGGCTGTGGTGATGAAGTAAAGCTGAAGTGAATCGCTGTAGTTTATTACAAACTTTCCCCTTTTTTAAACACGTGTTAAACTTGTGAAACTCACTCTTGATCACATTTGATGATGATTGATGACCTTCGCGAACTGAACAGACCTTTTATTCCCGGTTGCTTTGCGCACGTCCTGTCTTGTTGATATGATTATACCCGTTACTACGGAGAGCGGGGGGACCGCACTCCTACGTCAAGTTGCGGTCGATCTCAAAACCGCTCTAATTGGTCCACCGTTTTTATGCTGTTAAATTGAAAAAAAGGACTGGGTGTGTTTATATCACCCCAAAATGACCGTCTATACACTATAACTACACATATGACTGTCCAAACAGCTTAAAATGTAGATTTTTCATCAAAGGTGCCCTTTAATAGAACCTTTTGAAAAAACTCCTATTGAAAAAACAAAAGTTGGATCCAAGATGGCCGACTTCAAAATGGCCACCATGGTCACCACCCATCTTGAAAAGTTTGCCCCCTCACATATAGTAATGTGCCACAAACAGGACGTTAATATCACCAACCATTCCCATTTTATTAAGGTGTATCCATATAAATGGCCCACCCTGTAGTGCTTGAACAAGTTGCTGGTCGAGTTAAAAGCATTCAAAAGTTCTTTAGAGACTGGACATAGACTGCATTTCACAGAGAGATTTTTGTTTTTACGCTTAATGAAATCAAAGTAATGTCTGTATTTCCACTTGAAGGAGCAAGCACTCTCGACAGCAATCTAAGGCCACGTTTACACTAGTGCGTTTTTGTTTTAAAACGCATAAGTTTTGCTAAGGTTACGCCATCCGTCCACACTACGCCGGAGTTTTCGAGGTGCGAAAACGGAGCGTTTTGAAAACGCTGGAGAGGCCGTTTCCATTCTGAAACGCTGCTGCTGCGTCTCAGTGTGGATGGAGGGAAACGCATACTTTTGAAAACGGAGGCGTGGCTGCTGAGATCCGCTACGTGATTGGGGCTTTGGGTCATTGCGTATCCTTCCCTTATTCGTCAAGCGCTCGTGGCTATAACGTCACCGGCAGACGGCAGACCAGCCTTCACTGTAAACACTGTATTTTCGATAGCCATGGATGTTTTATATTCATTTGTTACTTTAAGTAACAACTCGACCTCGTCGTCTGTCCACAAAAAGACCTCTCTTGCTTTCTTTACCATCGCGTTCATCGTTCAACCAGCGTTTGTTGACTAACAATAACCAAATGCCGAGGGAGACGCATGCTTCCTGTTTATACTTGAACACGCATGCCCAGAGTGCGCGAATGGTCATGTGATATACGTTTCTGGTGGAGTAGTGAAGACGGAGATCTGTTGAGACGCTGGGTGAAAACGCTAGTGTGGACGCGGATCATTTTCTTGCTAAAACGCCGCTTTAAAACTAAAACGCACTAGTGTAAACGGGGCCTAAAAGTGCATGCTGATTAACTGACGTTGCAGCAAAAAAACGTGATTTAAAAGAAGCATTTTGTAACGAAATTAACGCAATTACATTGACTTTAGTAACTGTTACCAACTTACACAAATTTAAAACGTAATTCGTTAAATTACTGCGTTCCTCAAAAATGTAATTAGATTACAGTAACGCGTTACTGTAGAACACGTTACACTCAACTCTGTACATAATATAGAGTTTATTTCCGACCCTGTCAGTCAAACGCAGATTCGCCAGGTCTCGAAACACTTCTGAAATGACCGATGCTTTGAATCGCTTTAGTCACGGACCTGGTGTTTCGAAACACTTTAATCACGTGACCTGAGTGTTTCGGATTATGCTTCAATGCAGTGTTTCGAAACACTTGTGCTTTAGGCAGTGCTTGGTTTCTGAATTGCGAGGTCCTGGAACAGAAAGGGGTAACGGATCCAGCATGTTACCCGAGGATGGAGAGGTGTCTTGGACGAAAGTGAAGAGTGGGGAGGGCGCGTGTGGGTGTCACGGATGAAAGTGAAGAGGGTTGGGGAGACGTGGAAGAAAGTGAATGATGAGGGGGATCTGTAAAATGAGGTGCCGGCAGAGGTGGGTAGAGTATCCAAAATCTATAATCAAGTAAAAGTACAAGTTCTTGTGGAAATTTTTACTCAAGTAAAAGTAAAATAACAATCTTAAAAGTTACTCGAGTAAGAGTAAAAAAGTAGCTGATGAAAAAATTACTCAAGTAAACAGTTACTAGTTACTTTTCATCATATATATGTACACGTTACCCAGTAAACAGTTACTAGTCACTTTTCATCATATATATATATATATATATATATATATATATATATATATAACCTGGTCAGACGAACTCACTGCACAGACAGCGTGACTCTCCTTCTCGGAACCGCAGATGGCCATGGCGTTACCGACTTCAGCCATCACTCGACTTCAGCCATCATTCCAACATTGACGCACGCACTCAAACCGAAAGCGGGAGACGCGTCTCTATAGCAACCTCTCGCAACACAACCTCTCCAGTGTGGCGCCTCACGATATTTGCAAACAAGTCATGTAAATCATATTTATTTTCATTTGACAGTAACGGAGGAACGCCGCCAGATGTAGCGGAGTAAGAGTCATGATTTTTCTCTAATAATTTACTTGAGTAAAAGTACCTATTGTTTAATGTACTCAAAAAGTACACGTTTCCCAACAATTTTACTAATATATGGATATGGTAAAATTTGTGTCTGTAAACAAAAATCGATAGATTCAATTTCGTGACTATATAACAAACTCCGGTGCCACGGTGGCGTAGTGAGTAGCACGTTCGCCTCACAGCAAGAAGGTCGCTGGTTCGATCCCCGGCTGGGCCAGTTGGCATTTCTGTGTGGAGTTTGCATGTTCTCCCCGTCGTTGTGTGGGTTTCCTCCGGGTGCTCCGGTTTCCCCCACAGTCCAAAGATATGCGGTACAGGTGAATTGGGTAAGCTAAATTGTCCATAGTGTATGAGTGTGAATGAGAATGTATGGATGTGTTTCCCAGAGATGGGTTGCGGCTGGAAGGGCATCCGCTGCGTAAAACAACTGCTGGATAAGTTGGCGGTTCATTCCGCTGTGGCGACCCCGGATTAATAAAGGGACTAAGCCGAAAAGAAAATGAATGAATGAATGAATAACAAACTCCCATAAAACGTCATATTCATCTCTTCCTGAAGCATCTTATTGCCTGATGGGCTGTTGTTAGGTCGATATGAAACATGGTGCTGCTGTTTCAAGATCTCCATATTTGTTTTGTTTGTTTTTTCCTCTCAATGACTCTTAATCTAGTTTTGACTTGATTGAAGCCTCAAAACACACATAAAGAGACTTAAAGAGCTGTGCAGGTCGAAGGACAGACACACTACTTAAAATCGCATCTTCTCCGTCTTTCATCAGAAACTATCTCCAAGAACAAAGCGTCAGGCATATAAACCAACCCCTGTTAAACACAGTTTTCTTCTCTCTTTTTTCCACGGTAATCTGTCGTTCTGCGCTGCTCTAAGTCACTGGGTGCTTTGATAGATATTCAGACAGGCCGTCCTCTCTGAAGAACACATCAAAGGAAAATAACCGACTCCTTCAATGCAAAAAAATATAATGCACGCCTGCAGCCACGCGCTCGCCTTGATGTTGTAAAGAGCTGCTTATACATAACAAAGTCAAGGCAACGTCGCTGATGGCGCTCCTATTGTGCTGGGTAATTCTGCCGCGGTGTTCGCCCTCGTTGGGTGTTTGTGTGCGCATGCAAACAGGATGTAAACATGCTAGGTTTATTCAAATCGAGCTGCAGAAGCACTAAACTCCGACTGGCAGACAGGCTCTCAGCATCAGTTTGTTACGCTGGAGATGACGAGGTAGACACAAACAGAGGGAGTGAGAAACGAACATACACTTTGACCTAATAAGTAGGATACTTATTAGAAAATTGAGTAAACAAAATGAAGCATGTTTTACAGAGATTTCATAATGTAATCTCTTTGATTTTTAGTTTTAGTGGTTATTATTGTTTATTTATTTATTATCATATCCACTTTTGTGTCTTATATACAGTTGAATATTGATTATTCCCACAATATCAAAGGCCCCGATTACACTGGCAGTTAAATGTGACCCAATTCCGATTTTTTGCTCGTATGAGACACAGATCGGATCTGTTCTATGAGCGTGTAAACACGAAATAAACGCATGCATTCGGATATTTAGAGATCGGTTTCAGGCCTCCTTCATATGTGGAAATAAATCAGATATAAATCGGATAGGTGACAATGCGACTGTCATGTACAATAATATCCAGCTGCAGAACCACACACGTTTCAGGCACACACAATCCAGCACACACGATCTAGGCAAACCATATATGGTTACGACGGATGTTAATAAAGTCTTCTCGGACATCGTCATCAATATGTTTATATATATTGTTAATAAATATACACAATAAACAATAGTGTTTACTGTTTCACAAATATTGCGATCGAGACGAATGAATGGGGAAAGTTGTTTCTGATCACCATTCTATATAATGTACTGAACAGTTTTCTATCAGTCATCATAGATGTCAGTCTTTATTTATCTGACAGAGTCACTATAGCAGATTTGCTGGCCTTGCTGAACGATCTAAATTGGACATGTTTAATTTATACAATGGATTAATTTATAATATAGGAAATAATAGCAAGTTAATATGTATAGGCAATAATACATCTTCACATGTAATAAAAATCTTTTTACATTTAATAGATATATAACACTATACTTTAATCAAGCGATTGAATAGTATTTATTTGCTTAATTTTCTAATACTTTTTTTATTAATGATTTCCCATATATACACACACACACACACACACATATATATATATATATATATATATATATATATATATATATATATAACTAACAGTTGCTACAGTTTAGTAAAAGATAGTAGTATAAATCAGTTTATAACTACATAAATTTTAAATGATTAACTATAGTAATTCATTTTAATGTGACACATTATTGTTTGTTTTTTATATTTTACAACAAAACGATTTTAACCAAGTATGACAACATTAAGAGCCTGAATTAGTTTGTTACACTTAATCCTACAATTAGACGGTCTGTTATGTTTTCTTTGTGTATGTGGACACGTGAATAAAGTCAGCATGGGCCGTCCCAATCACCATATTTGTGAAATACAGTAGGTGGCGTTAACGCTCCTAAGTAGTTAGTTAGTTACCATATATGGTTTGCCTAGATTGTGTGCGCTAGATTGTGTGTGTGCCTGAAACGTGTGTGGTTCTGTGGGCCTGCAGCTGGATATATCTCGTCATGTAAACAGGCAGATTGAATTTATTGAGGCGTTCCATATTGTACGTCATTAAATTTGAGTCAATGTGGTACTTCTCCGTGGTTTAATGACGCAGAAGGAAAATCGTGTGTGGAGACGCTGACGCGGTAAACAACAACAACAGAGCGAACATGGAAGAGGAAAGTGCTCAGTGGTTGATGAAAGAAGTTACCTGCCTTTTTGCCCTGTGGGGAGATGACTCAGTGGAGGACACTAAATATAAACCATATGTGCATGACGGCCCTTTCCCTTCTCCTCTGCCTTGAAATAATTTTATAGTTGGGTGAACTTTGCATATTTCGTAGAGCTAAAAGTAAGACGTTTTCTTCCTTCGTGGCTAGTGTGGCGCAGATGCTAGAACCCGCTTTTATGCATGCGCGACGTCATAAATTGTATGGCAAGTGTAAACACATGAACGGATATGGGTCACAATTAAAGGAACGTGTAAACGGACAGGCAAAAAAAAATCAGATATAGGCAACAAATCGAAATTGGGCATCAAGACCGGACAGTGTAAACGGGGCCAAAATCATCTGTAGGCGGTGGATATTTCTCATATCTGGCACCTTAACCCTGGAACAGCCTTCCTAGCATGGTTCAGGAAGCAGACACACTCTGTCAGTTTAAAACTAAACACACATTTCTTTACATTAGCATAAAACACAAATGCTTTTGAAATCCAAATCCTCTAAAGCAGTCTTTCTCAACTGGTGGGTCGCGACCCAAAAGTGGGTCGCGGGAAAATTTTTAGTGGGTCGCGGAATGTGTAAAACATTAATTTTTAACTTACTTTGCTTATACCGGACTTTTATTTTGAAATGCTCATACCGGACTTTTATTTTGAAATGCGTATACCGGACTTTTATTTTGAAATGCGCAATTGTACTTTGTAATATGTGTATAATTTGATACATTTTGTCCAATGAAATCAATAAAAAATTGTTTATTTGTAAGTCTTGGTGATTTTCTTATGATTTATCTGTCACTACTTGTGTATGTTAACAAATAAATACAAATTAATTCATTCAAATTCCTAAAATTAAAATATAGTTCCTAAAAATTTGGGTCGCGACTTGATGACCATGTAAAAATGTGGGTCCCATGGCCAAAGCAGTTGAGAACCACTGCTCTAAAGCATAGGTCTCAAATTCAATTCCTGGAAGGCTGCAGCTCTGCACAGTTTTGCTCCAACCCTAATCAAACACAGCTGATTCAAATAATCAAGGTGTTCAAGACTACTAGAGACTATTAAGCAGGTGTGAGTTGGAGGTGGTTGGAGCTAAACTATGCAGAGCTGCGACCCTTCAGGGATTGAGTTTGACACCATTGCTCTAAAGGATTGTTAGGCTGCATTAATTAGGGCAACCGGAGCCGGGAAAACTTCCCAAAAGACATTATAATTCGACACTTCGACAAATCTACACTTATGTTAGTTTGTTTTGCATTATCCTGATGTCTCCATAATCCTGGACCAGGCCGTATCCTGAGCAGCTGCTGTGGTGGCCATGGAGGAGTAGAGAGCATGAGACTGATTCCTGAAAGATCCCAGTGACAGACGAGTCTCCGAATTAATCCTGAAGGACCTGCCTGAACACCTGCTGGTGACCTACTCACACCTGTAGCTTCTCCATGATGGACGTCCAACGACCCCTAGACTGCAGCTCTGCACCAGATGTTTGGTCAGAGAAGAAGTGGTCGTGCCCAACTGAGCCTGGTTTCTCTCAAGGTTTTTATCCTTTACTTTGGTCAATTGGTGAAGTTTTGTTCCTTGCCACTGTCGCCACTGGCTTGCCTGGTTTGGGACTTGTGGAGCTGCGGATCGATGGATTTGCTCTTCAGTGTTTGGATTTTCAGCAGAAAAATTAAACTACACTTAAACCACACTTGCTGTGTATCAAATTGTGTATTAAATAGTAGTTTTGATGGTGGTGTTGTTGTTAATATTATTTATAATTCAGATTTTCTTTAGATTTTTTTTTTACTTTTTCTTTTTTTTTTTTTAGTTCTCTCATTTTTGATCTTCTTGTTTCATATTAAACAATAATGAAACATGGATTATCATCTATTCTTGAATGGCCGGTCAGTCATTCGCAGAAAATCAATATCTTAAAGACCAGACTGTGGAAATTCACGTCATCCATCTTCATGACACACAAACAGATATGTTTGTTATCATGTTCGTTGATTTCTTTTTCTGCCCTCTAACTCTTCCTCAACTCTTTCGTTTTTCAAATATTTGATTTATTGTATTACAAAGTTCGATCTCTATTTAATTTATTGTCACTTTGTTTATTCATGATTGATTAATGTCACTTTGTTACATTAATTAAAAGCAGCAGATTCAGCAAGTAAAAAAAGGCCACACATGGACACACAAACATGAGTCCAGCTGCTGCGGATTCAGATGATATATGACACGGCGGACATTTTGTCAATACTAATCTGCCACATACAAAAGACTCCACTATTTCTCACCCTCCCAGTGGGCGGCCATACTGATAAATGTATTTGTAGCACAGTGAAAATGAAGGCAAAGTCCTGCCACCAGCTAAACATAGAAAGTAGATAGTAGAAGCAATATATTACAGTACGTCACAGTGATGGTATATTGTCCTTTTTTACTGTACACGTTTCAGATGTGTCACATTGACACTAATTTGGCAATGCGTTAAAAAAAAAGACAGATTTTTGCTTAGACGGATGAAAATTTCAATGTTTTCTGAGGTAAAAGTTGTTTTATGGTTGTCACACTGCAAAAAAACATTGTTTCTTTCTTGGATTTTTCCTTAAAACAAGCTAAATAATCTGCCAATGGGTAAAGCAATATAATCTTGTTTTTCCTTTGTACAAAAGATTACCTCATTGGCAGATTATTTAGGTTGTTTTAAGGAAAAAACTTACATAATTTTGAGATACTTCTTAAAATAATCTTGTCCAGAAAACGCCTCTTGAGTTAAAAATTAGCTATTTGGACTAGAAACAAGTAATAAAAGGCTTTTTTTTTGCAATAAAGAAATAGGTTAGCTAAAGGAAAAATACCCTGGAAGAAAACGCATTGGTCACACTTTATTTTGATGGTCCGTTTGTTGAATTTATGTTACCTAATTCTCATTAGATTATAAGAAGACTGTTAGGTTACGGTTGGGGTTAGGGGTAGGGTTAGTGTAAGTTGACATGTGCAAAGTTTCTTATAGTCAGTTAAATGTCTGTTAAATGTCTGTACCAACAGATATTAAGCAGACAGTCTACTCAAAAGGAGCATCAAAATAAAGTGTTACCAAAGCTTTTCTTACTAAGAGGTTTTAGGTTAGGTTGGTTACTTCATTTATACCCGAAGGTAGATTTAGTTTGCAGTCCAGAGTCCTCATCTCATAACAGTGCCATACAAAAAAAGCTCACATAATAAGAACAACAAATTAACATAAAGACATAGAAAATAATATGAATGTTTAAAACAATCTAAAACAGTGGTTCTCTAGCTTTTTTCATCAAGTCCCACCTCATAAAAAAAATTGTCTCTCCAAGTACCACCATAATAACCGGAATTGAAGTACAGTAGCGTAGTAGTAATTTAGCAGCTACAGCACTGGACATTTCAAAAACAAGGCTGATTAATTATTCTAATTAAGAGTATTTATTATTGTCAGCCACTTAAATAAAAGGTTTAGCCTGTTAAAATCATTTTACTGATCACATCAGTGTTATCGTACATGTCAAAGGGTTGAAAGTGTGTTCATTTTTTACTTCAGTTATTCAGAGATTCCTCCAAGTACCACTAGAAGGAAGCTTGTGTACCACTAGTGGTATGCGTACCCTAGTTTGAGAACCACTGATCTAAAATATACAAATCACCGCACTACCTCTGCTTTAGTCTATAACTTATTTAAACGTCTAATGGCTGCTGGTATGAAACTTTTTTTGTATCGTTTCATCCTACAGCCTAATACTAGAAGCTTGCGAACAGAAGGAAGGAGCTGAAGGAGCTGTTTTGTCTTGTTTCTAGTCTAAGGCCCAATCCCAATTCTACCACTTAGCCCTTCCCCTCAACTCTGGAAGCCCTTCCCTTTACCCCTAGTTTTACTCGCTCACGTGAAGGGGTAGGGGTGTCCCAATTTTCTTTAGCTTAAAGGCGTAGGGCTAAGGGGAAGGGCTAAATACCCCTCAAAACGAAGATTTTCCAGGAGTACACTCGAAACCAAGGGGTAAGAAACAGCCCAGAATACACTAGCTACAACAGCAGCATGGCTGAACACAGAAGTCAGGAGATTAGTATTTTTGTCATTATTACAATTTTTTACAACAAACAAGCATATGTTTAATACATTCATAATTGCGTTCATGTTTTACCATCATGCTTTAAGAAAATAAAAAACATTAAAATAAAAAAATGCTAAATTTTTGCTATATATAATTTGCTATCTATAATTCATAATAGTTATGAATGTATTAAACATCTGCTTGTTTGTTGTAAATATTCGTAATAATGACAAAAACTACAAATTTGTGCATCTTTTGACTCCTGGAAAATTTTATTACCCCTTGGTTTCGAGTGTGCTCCTGAAAAATCTCTGTTTAAAGGGGTATCAAAAAATAGGGGTAGGGGTGTCCCAATTCTTTATAGCTAGGTGTAGGGCTAAGGGGAAGGGCTAGATAGCCCTTGAAACAAAGATTTTCCAGGAGCACACTCGAAACCAAGGGGTAAGAAACAGCCCAGAATACACCAGCTACAATGGCAGTATGGCTGCATACGGAAGTCAGGAGATGCACAAAATTGTATTTTTTGTCATTATAATGAATTTTTACAACAAACAAGCAGATGTTTTATTACATTCATAACCGCATTCATGTTTTACCATCATGCTTAAAAAAAAAAAACACTAAAATAAAACCCGTTAAATTTCGCTATATATAATTTGCTATCTATTCATAACATTCATAACAGTTATGAATGTATTAAACATAAACTTGTTTATTGTAAATATTCATAATAATGACAAAAAATACAAATTCTCCTGACTCCTGTGTACGTGCAGCCATGCTTCTGTTGTAGCTGGTGTATTCTGGGAAATTTTGGGTGGGGGGGGGGGGGGGGGGGGTTCTTACTGAGTGATCAGATATTTTGAAATATCTAAATAATTATAGCGCTGCATATTATATAAATATTTACTTAAATAGGAACACAAATGGGAACTATAATATTCTTTCACTGTATCTCCACTTATAGGTCAGTGTTATCTCACCACACAGTGGTACAGACACCACACACACCCAGCGCGGGTTGTTTAACTCGAGAGCGGAGCTGTCAACATCATGACTGAACGTAAATAAGTGTAATCTGGAGTTATCGTAAAAGTAATCAGCTAAAGAGAAAAAAATACTGTTGTTCCTTCACAAAAACCTGGAAACTGATTAAAATCAGAAACCACAAATGAATATTGCAACTTAAATTTAAGATTCAATCCAAAGTTCTGCTGCTTTTTTTTAAATAAGGTCAAGAAATTCAGTTGTGCAGTGTGTTAATTTTCATTATATATGGTGCTGTTTAGCCAATTATAGTTCTGTAATTTTAATAAATGTAAGAAAGAATCATGTGTTTTATTTATTTAATAATAATAACAATAATAATAATAATAATAATAATAACAATAATAATAATAATAATAATAATAATAAAGGTGGCAATTTTTTTTAAATCACTATAAAATATTTCATTTAAGTATTGATAAGTATCGATTTAAGTATCGATAACGATGATACTTGTCTTAAAATACTTGGTATCGGATCGGAAACAAAAATATTGGTATCGCCCATCCCTAGTTTCTGGATGTCAATTTACTGGCATCCGCAGCGTTATTTAATCAACAAAATCATATCGTAACACATTTCGCTTTCAACAGAGAATGTTTAAATTATTTAAAATTTAATGAGGATCAATCACTAAGCCACATTATTATTATTATAATTATTATGATGATTATTATTATTATTATTATTATTTTTATTATCATATATATTCTGTTGAATTGTTCTTGGTAGATTGCGTTGGTTATTATGGAAATGAGCTGCTGTGTGTGTTCTTTAATTCGTGCATTATCAGTAAATCTAACCCAATGCATGCTGACCTGGATTTGAAAGTGACTTCTAAATGAGCTGCGGACTGAAATAAACGTAATCTAAATTACGCCACAGATAGCCCAGTCGTTGTAGATTACTAGTAAGTTATTCATCCTTAAAGAAAATTCTCACACGTCAGCAAGAAAAGCATGTCAGCTTGAGCTCAAATAATCATATTCAAGGTGGAGATTGTGTAGCCTAGCATTCAGTTCACTGTGACGTCCTTCATCAAGAGTCAGACATTTGGATCGTTCAACGCCCCTCGTAATCTCTCCGTCTGTGGGAACGCCGACCCGGACAGATGACATGTTAACAGAATCATTTCATGCCCCGGTACACACACGAACGCTGATTTATTCACCCGCTGCCATGCTAAAGGTCCCGCGCATCTGATTTATGCGCCTAGGTCTAAATATCTAATTTCATTTGAAAAAAAAAAAAAGAAAATAAAGAAAAATAAGACAGAAGCAAGAAATAGCAGCGGAGAGACATCATTTAGAGGGAGGGTCATCATTTTAAAGCACATCATGATGGTGTAGATACTCTATGCAATTATTGCACCGAGGCATAAAGTATATGACAAATGGGCTCGCAAAGGGAGAAGCACAGCAGTCTAATATTATCATTTCTCATATCCAGGATTCATCATCGAAACCTCAGGCAGCATTAAAGCACAGCTACAACACTGATTCAAAGACACAAATCTTAAAACTGTTCGGTGTTTAAGAGAAAATGAGTTTCTTTCTATCAGCATAGAAATGGAAGTAAAATTAATAGTATTAGAATATCTCAAAATACTGTAAAATATTTTACAAATATAATACTGTAAAATTAGGGCTGTCCAAGAATTAATCGCGATTAATCACATCCAAAAAAAAAATGTTTTGACATAATATGTGTGTGTGTTATATATATTTATTATGTATATGTGATAAACACATTCATAGAAGCCAAAACTATATATAAAAAAGTTACATCAAAGTAGTTACATCATATTCAAATGTAAAATTTGTATCATATATATATATATTTTTTTTATATATCTAAATATAAACCAACATTTTATCAAGTATATGCATTTGTGTATTTATATATTCATAATAAAATATACACAGTACACACACAAATATTATGTTAAACTTTTATTTTGGATGTGATTAATCACGATTAATTTTTTGACAGCCCTATGTAAAATGGTTGTAAATACATTTATTATATAAATATTTATATATTATATAAATATATATTAATATATATATAATTATTATCAATGTTTTAAGGCTGTAAAACCCCTCACTACACACTGTATACACTACACTATACACAAGAAAACTTGCAAACATACAGTACAGCACTCTAGAGTCACACTGCTAGCGATTGAAAATGTATGTAAATTTGGCAAGCTGAACGCATTCTGTATTGTATAGTAGTGGTCATCAACCACCGGGCCGCAAACTGTCACCGGTCCATGGATAAATTGGTACCTGGTCTCATAAAAAAACAATGATTGTTTCGTCTGAACGATCTTTTATTTTGAAAAGTCTATTATTTTTAAAAAATGACCGTATTCTCTTGGTTACATCTTGGTCTTACATCTTGGTCTTTGGAAGGTTTCTTTGCTATGGTGAAAGGTGTGAAGGACCCACGAACTGCCAATGAATGGATCTGCAACTCATTTGTCAACAAATCAGGTGAATCCACCATGGCTGTGCAAGAAGATCAACTGATGGAGATCGCAAACGACTACGGCCTATTAGGGGCTGTTCGCATATTGCATCTTTTCTAGAGTTCGCACAAGTTCGTTGTTTTATATTAATAGACCACACTTATGAGTAGGGCCAGACGGAATCTGCGGACATTTTTCGCTATTTCTGCGGAGTATTTTGCTAAAAATCTGCGGATTTATGCTGAATGATTTTGGGAGTATCACAACTAAAAGCTTAATATATTAAATAAAAAGTAATACCTTTTTAACATATATTAAATGTTTACAATGTGAATTCAATTAGATCCACTTTATTTGGTAAACAAAGCAAGTCTCTCATATAAAATCTCTACTAAAACACCGAAAATAGTACTTTACAAACTGTATTGTGAATAAATCACATGAATATTTTCATATTAGTCAAAATTATTACTGAAATTAATTTGAAAACTGATTAATATACATTTACACACATTTACACCAGTAAATAAACAGAATCAGTGATGGGCTGAACATCTGCGGAATTCTGCGGAAATCTAGACCATGCCATTGTCCATCAACATCACAATGCTGAGCCGGCATCGCGGACCTCCACCCTGTCCCTGTCGCAGCAGCAACCCGTTCACGAAAAACACACACTCAGGCCCCGTTTATACTAATACGTCTTAGTTTTAAAATAACATTTTAGAACAAAAACGATCCACATCCACGCTGGCGTTTCATCTAGTATTTCTGAACAACCCTCCGTCCACACTATACTGCTGAAAACACACATCATGTGACCACACACACACTCTGTCATGCGCTTTAGCATGTGGACACGTCTGAGCTCCAGGCAGTCAGCGGGTGCTTTGAGCACAAAACCCCAGAGAGCAGAGCACGTCAGACAGTTTATCGAGGATGTACCACTGGATCTCGTCTCACTGTATTTGTTAAACCTGATATTTAATAGACTTGTCTCTAACAACTCTTCTGTCTTTTGAATCTATCAGGTAACATGTCACAGCATCAGTACACTGCTTCAATCTTTCGCTTTCACGCTTGTACTCAGTAATGTTAGCGTAAACCTCAGATTTTGTTGGTTGGTGTTGTTGGTTGTGAACTTTTTTTTACCAAGGTTGTTGACGCCATCATAACGACACAGATCACTCTGCCTACTCATGCCACGGGAAAAGTGATTGACAGGTGGTAATTTGTGTGTAACTTATCTTTATTTATTTATGATTTGATTATGGGTCAAACAAAGACCATGTGGGTCAGGTATTTGAAACGGTAGGCTACTAATAATTCATTCGTTATGAATTAATTAATTATTCATAAATAATTAATTTACCTCCGCCTATGACGACAATCATCCATCGTAATGTTTCACAATAAACATTGTACGATGTCAAATTGGTCGACATCACCCAACCCTAATGCAAAGGGTCCATAGCAAACTAACAGTAAGAGGGTCATGGTTAAAATATGGTGTTTGTAGCGTCAAAGTGACGTAATCAGAGACGGACCACCCCTCCAAACACAAAAGCAAATGCTCAGTGGATTAATAATTGTCACATAAGGAAGATCCATGTGCGCTAGCAAAATAAACACTGTAAACCAGGGGTGTCCAAGTTCGGTCCTGGAGGGCCGGTGTCCTGCAGATTTTAGCTCCAACTTGCCTCAACACACCTGCAAGGACGTTTCTAGAAAGCCTAGCAAGAGCTTGATTAGCTAGCCCTGGTGTGTCTGATTGGGGTTGGTACTAAACTTTGCAGGACACCGGCCCTCCAGGACCGAGTGTGGACATCCCTGCTGTGAACGTTGACTTGAAATTCCCTAATAAATGAAATCCTGTATAAGTTACTGCTGTATTTCAGTGCGTTGCACAGCCACACAGTAAACCGCTGTAGTATCAGTGTCATAGAGGTGTGTGTGACACAGCCAGTGTCCTGACAGGACACGCTCATCCCCTGCAGGCCTGGAGCAGAGCAGATAACATGAGCGTCAGCCTCATCTCAATGACAATGGAAAAAGGGGGACAGCTAATCACAAATGCAAATTGCAATCAAAGGACATAGCCGCAATGCATTCTGGGGGATAATAAAGTGATCGTAGAGATGGCAGAAGGTCAGATTTTCATCAGAGCCTGCCTTTTATCACTGTATTATAACATTGTAAGATTCGAAGACGATAAAATAGTGAGGCTAAACAAGCATATCACCCAGGAAGCAAGAGGAATATTTCACATTAATACACTTCAGATGTTAAAGAATCGCATAGAAAAGGATTTCGAAAGGATTTGAGCCCACTTAAGACTGAAAATAATCAGCAACTGAACTGTTCACAGTATTGATGGGTCGTTTTTGAACGATTCGTTCATTTTGAAGGAATCTTCAATATAACACGAGAACGACGAGTCAACTCAGGGAGTGATTCATTCATCAGTGCATGCGCACATTTGTGCAGGTGGTTTCGTTCATTTTTCAAGTCTTTTGAGTCATTCATCAGGTGAAAGACTGAAGCCAATCATATGCATTCAGAGCTAGAAAAGGATTTGATTCGTTCATCTCTCGAGTCCTCGGGTTTAAGTCCGATCGTTCATCACGTGAAAGGCTGAAGCCAATCATATGTATTTAGAGCCGGAAAAGGATTTGATTCATTCATCTTACGAGTCCTCGGGTTTGAGTCTTTCTTACTTGACTGAACACTACAGCATAATTGGGTGTAGAAATTAGTAAATGGTTCCAAATCCTCTTTAGAGACGGGTGCATCATCATCATTAATTATATTATTATCATTATTATGTGTATTTCTGATCTTAAAGGGCACATACATGACCCCTTTTTTTATATTTAATATAAGTCTTTTGTGTCAGCAGAATTTGTCTGTAAAGTTTCAGCTCAAAATACCCATCAGATTATTAATTATAGCAGTTTAAAGTCCTTCCATTATAGCCCTAAACAAATTTTTGCGGTTTTTGGCGCTAGCCCTTTAAGAATAGTCCTCCCCGCCCACCGTTCCTGTCAGCGTGCCTCAATCTCCGCCCTCGACTGTGTCAGACACACTGGCACAACAGGAACAGATCTGAAAGAAGCAGATCTCACTACGTTTGAGAAATACTACAGTAAGAACTTTACCAAAGACTGTTTAATGTGTTTGTTAAGGAGTTGCAACGATGAGACACACTCAATGCAGTAACAGAGTTCGTTCGCGCGCGCGCACACACACACACACACACACACACACACACACACACACACACACAC
>CAIGQQ010037715.1:3961586-3983367 GCA_903798035.1 Danio albolineatus
CACACACACACACACACACACACACACACACACACACACACACACACAGCGCGCGTTGAGCTTCGCACTGATTTGCAAGCAAATGTGAAAGGATACGGGTTTAATCTCCACTGCTGTATGGATATCTGTATGTTAATGTACACAATAAACCTGATTTAATGTCAACAAACCGAGATTGAAGCGTCTTATTTGCTGACACGCGGCTGTGGTGATGAAGTAAAGCTGAAGTGAATCGCTGTTGTTCATTACAAACATGCACTGTTTTAAACACGTGTTAAACTTGTGAAACTCACTCTAGATCACATTTGATGATGATTAATGACCTTCCCGCACTGAACAGACCTTTTATTCCCGGTTGTTTTGCGCACGTCCTGTCTTGTTGATATGATTATACACGTTACTACGGAGACATGTTAATACGCAGCTGTCAATCAATTCGGTGGGCGGGGGGACCGCACTCCTACGTCAATTTGCGGTCGATCTCAAAACCGCTCCAATTGGTCCACCGTTTTTATGCTGTTAAATTGAAAAAAAAGGACTGGGTGTGTTTATATCACCCCAAAATGACCGTCTATACACTATAACTACACATATGACTGTCCAAACAGCTTAAAAAGTAGATTTTTCATCAAAGGTGCCCTTTAAACTGTAGCTCCACTGTACACTGCAATGAGAACCTCAGTCAGTAATACTTATGTAAAACTGGATTTTTGTTGCATCATGGATCATATTTTAGACTTTTCACAAAATTATCAAACAATGTTTTATTTAATACTTGTTTTATTTAATACTTGTTTTTATTTATTAAAAAGCCTAGCTTGATCTGCACAATTTTTTAATATTGTGATTTTAAAGTAATCTGTTTATTTGTAAATATTTTCTGGTAAAAATTATAAAAATAATAAAACAATATACAACAATTAAACAGTGTTTTATAGTGTTTCTAATGCCTGCAGCATCATATGTTACAAACGGTTCACAAAGACAACTTGATTTATTAGATAACTCATCTCTTACGCTTTTTTTCACGTTATGTGACAAAAGAACGAACGACTCGAATGAACTAAGTGATTCATTCATTCGCGCATGCGCACGTTGTGTAGTGCAGGAGAAGATTAGTTCATCTCTCGAGTCCTCTATCAGGTTTGAGTCTGTTCATTCATCACGTGAACGGCAGAAGCCAATCATATGCATTTAGAGACGGAAGAGATTTGATCCGTTCATCTCTCGAATCCTCGGGTTTGAGTTATCACGTAAAAGACAGAAGCCAATCATATGCATTTAGAGCCGGAGATCCGTTCATCTCACGAGTCCTCGGCTGTGAGTCATCTGGCTTTACAAACGAACGACTCAAAAACCTGAAGACTTGAAACGTGAACTAATCATGGCTCCTTTCGGCTCAGACTGTGTACATTAGTTAAGATTAAATGTGACTGTCAGTGTGACGAGAACGTGCTGGGCAGACAAAAATATCTTCATAGACAAAAGACCAGGTAAACAATGAATTATTATTTTTTTGTTCCTTATAGCATTATATTTATGACTTGTTTGTAGTGTGATCAACCTTTAGGCTAGTTGTAGATGTGTTTAGAAGCAACTCCTAACATTTTAATAATATTTTTTGGCAATTTGAACGAAATGACTCGAAAAAAGATTTGTTCATCTCGATGAACGAGACTTAAAGATCCGAGTCAGTAAAATGATCCAAACCTCCCATCACTAATTGACATCACAACCAGCTCGTTAATCTATGACTCACGCATACACACCCATTGAATATGCAGTAACTTGACCCGGTCTGAAGAATGACATTGTAAATGAGATTTGCCAGTGTTAGCAAAAGTCTTTACATATAGAACGTCCAGTTGCAAAAAAAGAAGAAAAAACTGTCAAGCTGATTCCAATTTAGCATAACTTTCTATGAGATATTATGTGAAAACAGTAAAACACCGGTAGCCAGATGATCGTGAATCTAAAAGTCACTTGGTCTCACTTTATTTTGGCCAGGGTAGGTGTACACATTAATACAGCTTATACTGTAGGAGGAGCTGGAGCTCAAGCTCCACCTCATGAGGGCCCAAGTGGCTCCGTAGCAAGCAGCATCTCGATTATTTTGCTTATTTTATGTAATAACTCACCTAATTTCGATTCATTCATTCATTCATTCATTTTCTTTTCGGCTTAGTTCTTTTATTGATCAGGGGTCGCCACAGCGGAATGAACTGCCAACTTATACAGCATATGTTTTACGCAGCGGATGCCCCTCCAGCTGCAACCCATCTCTGGGAAACATCCAAACACACTCATTCACACTCATACACTACAGACAATTAAGCTCTCCCAATTCACCATGTCTGTGAACTTGTGGGGTAAACCCACACAAACACAGAGAGAACGTGCAAACTTCACACAGAAATGCCAAAAGACCCAGCTGAGGCTCGAACCAGAGACCTTCTTGCTGTGAGGCGACCATGCTACCCACTGCGTCACCGTGACGCCCTAATTTTGATTTATTATTTCAGAAAACAAGACAATATTATTTTGCTTGTCTGGAAAATGCTTCTTGAATTAAGATTTTTTTTTTAGCTATTTGCAGTAGAAACAAGGCAAAAAAATTAGTAAGAAATTAATATTTTGGTAGAGTTCAACGTTGGGTCTGCAGGAAATATCACTCTGCTGAATAAAAAAAATCTTCTGCATTTAAGTAAGTTCTTCTTTCATAAATCTCAATCTCTGATTCAACTGCTTCAGTGAGTATCCAGGTGACATTGTCCGTCCTCATCCATGACATCCTCGTTGCCGTTTCCCACTTTTCCTCAGTCTCTCGGTTATTCTCCTCATGTTTTCCAGGGTTTTGCGTTGTGGTAGTGTGTGTGTGTGTATAGCTCCCCCTGGTGTCTTACCGTGGTATTTTGAAGAGCGCTTTGACCGGGTGCATCTCAGCCAGCGGTGGGTCTCCGTCTGCCAGCTCTATAGCAGTGATGCCCAGAGACCACACATCACAGCGGGCGTCATACGAGTAGTCATACTGCTGTTCACATGCTATCACCTGCACACAGACAACCAGTAAGGAATCACAAACACAAGATGTTCACTGTCAACACAAATCAAAACAAACAGTAAGGATCATGTCTCTGCTTTTCTGACAGTATTTAGAATAAAGGTGGGGGAGATACAATATTTATCTCAAATGTGTCTCGTTTAGAGTTTCAGAATAACACAATTTCATTCGTCCATCCATCCATCCATCCATCCATTTTCTTTTTGATTAAAATATATTACATTTATGATCCACTCAGGGTTCCCACCAAATGTCAAATTCCCAGACTTTTACTTTAAAAGATGAATTTCCATGACATTGAATGAGCGTAAAAACAGGCTGTGCTTAAAAATGTAGATTACATAATGAAAATAATGTTAAAATAAAAACATTATTCAAATATTTTTGCTTAACATATCATTTTGGATGACTTTAATAGGTAATATGACAGCAACAATTGATAATTTACCTCAGATTCTGAAAAATATCTGAGGTAATTGTCTGTGTGGCTGTGAAGTACAATATTGGATAGCTGGATAGTAGTTTACGTTTAGCTTTTTCGGTTGCTCAGTCCTTGAAGCGGCCATTTTGAAGCCAAAGCTCTTAAAATTTACATCATCCTAGCATATTAGCATTAGCAAATAGGTATTGCGCATTTGTCACTTCATGTCAAATATACTGTACCTGTTTGCTTGTGTGTTAGCATTAGCAAACAGGTACCTTTCAATTGACATGAAGTGACTACAAGTTGATTAGCATGAAAGTAATAAAATGGAGCTGAAAAATAGACGCAATAGCCACGAAACAGTGTAATACAACAAAATGTGGTATACAAAAACTGCTTTTTTTCATAAATGGACACTAATATCAATGATATTCCATGACTAGGACAAAGAACATATAAAATTCCATGACATTTAGTGTCTGGAATGGACCATTTAAAACTCTAGGATACTCCAGAAATTCCATGACCAGTGGAAACATTGTCCGCCTTTAATTTATTTCATTATACTCCTTGTATAGTTTACTTGTATTGTATGTTACCTATTGAGAGTCTCTCGTTAATATCCCAAGAAACTATATAAAAAAAATATCTGACACCTTCAAGAAGCATAACTTGAGAACTTCCAACACTCTCACAGCAATTCGTAACGTTTACATTTAGTTGCTATTTTGTATGACCGTACTTATACAATTGAGTAAGATTTTCTTATCCCCCAATGACGGTTGGGTTTAGGGGTGGGGTTTGGTGCAACACCTCCATTTAAACATCAGGGGTTTTCTTTTTAAAGGGAATGGTTTCCAATTCTGTTTATGTGTTTCTCACACAGGTGAGTGGGCTTGACAAACCACCTGTAGAAAACACACTCTTTCTTCTCTCTGACACATTTGCACTGGGCACGTTTTAAAGAGCCCATATTATGGGTTTTTTAAAATGAGCTTGCATGTAGTGTGTACCACAGCTCTAAGTGAAGTGAAATGTCCAGCTAAGGCTTAAATCTGAAAGTGCACAGTGTTTAAAACTATTGATTCATCTATAAAAGAGTCGACTCATCGTTCTTCAAATGAATCGTTGTTATAACGAGTCTTTAGCCGTTTCGGCATGACGTGAACACGAAACATAAGCCCCGCCCACTAGTTGCGCACACAGACCGCGGGAAAGTTGAAACTCCCCGGCCCCGCCCACAGACAGGAAGAGAAAGTGGAAGATGACAAGCACTATCGCATTCAGGTTAAATCATGTTACGTCGTGGACGCAGTGCTCTGAAGTGTGAGGGGAAAGTTGTGCTCTTTTCCCTTCCTAAAGATAAAGCTGTGAGAGTCATTGCGTGAGGCATTTTTGCAAAAATAAACCTCGGCATTAGCCCAGCTTTGTGCTGTGTTCCCTCTGAGGAGTGCTTCTAAAATCTACACTATTACAACGGGGGATTTGCCGCCGGCCGTCGTTAACGGAAGGAGCATGGGGAGCACCGGGACGTTTCCCGGTGGCCTGACGGCTGATCTGCCCTGCCACCGTGAATCTGGCATGCACCCTCTATCGAACCTCTCCTTCTTTCCCCATTTCAACGTAAGTGTGATTAAAACCTTTGCCTCCCTGTTTTCTCTAGCTTGCAAATTATGTATTTAATTGTGTTTTGAAAACGCGACGCGTGTCGCTTTGTTTATGGATTAAAATGCGTTTGTGAGCTCGTATCCCTTTGCTGTTTGTCGTTGCTATGGCCACCATGGGCTGTTCCTACTCACGCGCGGCGGTCATGCGTCATAATGGGTCAGCTTTTGCTGCTGTGTGCATTAATAGACCGTACCAAAACGCTGAGGACCGGGGGGTGGTTTTCCGGGAGAAATAACAAATCGGGAGGGTGTCGTTAGATGGGTCTGAAATACGGGCTACTCCTGGGAAAAACGGGAGTGTTGGCAGGTATGCTCACGCATTCACTATGCCGTGATGGGCATTCTCTCGCGCTGAGCGCTGTCGACCAATCGCAACAGACTGGGTCATCAACTCATCTGTCCAATCAGCGCAGTTTAGCATCGCGCTAAGGAGTTGTTTGGGAACAAATGAATCGCTGAACGATTCATATGGGAGTCGCTGGGATAATGAGGTAAAAATAAATGCAGATTATAAGACAATGAATGTGTTTTTTGACCTTGCATCCAGATCAGCCTGTTGATGAAGACCCCCAAAACCAAAATATGACCTCTTTTAATGTACAATATGGGCTCTTTAAGGCTGGTTTATACTTCTGCGTTAAGTAATCTGTGTGACCCATGGAGCCAGCCTTGCGCGTAGTCGTGCATTTATACTTCTGCATTCTGTTTGTGTTGCTCTGCAATTACATTTCCGAAACACTAGCGGGCAGTGAAGTTTTTATGTTCTCTGTGTCGAGTTTGTTCGCTGGTGTTTTGTTCTTTCTGAACACTACGCGGACGTGCAACAACTTCAATCATTAGATAAACACAAAACTAAATTTTCTTATCATACTACCAAATCCGACCAATCACAGAGTTTGCACTACGCATCAGTGTTACATGTTATTGTATTTTTTGAGAGGTGCACGTCAGCGTCAGCCACGGCGAGGGCTATGCGATCACACAAGGCTGCGTAGGACAAGTATAAATCAGCCTTTACAATCACTACATAAAAAAACTGTAACAAATAAATGCATAATAATACTTTAATAATCACAACTATTACAGTGTGTTATTCTCCAGCACTGTTTGTCAGGAACACAGTGGTCAAGCTGGCTTATTACTGAGCATTTAATTTAGACTGTAATTTAATTGGCCCTGAGGGGCCTCCCCCACTGGCTCCAAACCCTCACATTATTTCACTCTCACAGAGCTCCATGCAGCTATTAACCTTCACTTGACCCAAACACACAAATGCGCGCACACACAAACGTTCAGAATAAAAGCACAATTTGTTCACAAAGTTCAGAACCATTCACAGGTTAAAGGAAAAGAGATTGTTTCATTGAGTAGGTCTACAGTAAATACAACTCTACCCACAAAAAATAACTGCCTTACTAAGTGTTCCCCCACCTATATTATTGATAAACTCCAAAATGTCATGTACTGTATTTAAAACGTAAAATTTACAACAGCCTACAGCTAAAATTACCATTAGTGGCAGAAAAATGTAATTTCATTTTCACACATATTATTCTCATGGGGTCAAAATATTGAGTAATAGACTTAAATCGAACTGAACTGAATTAATAAAGACTAAATTTTAAACAATGTCACTGATAACTAACCTGAAATAAAGTCAAGTGGCCCGATTAGACATTATTTCCTAAAAAACCTTAATAAAAATAATTTTAAAAAACCAAAAAAACATATATTTACTACATTAAAAAAAAAACTATAATGGCATTCATTTTAGGCTACATATATACGTTATAGGCTATATATTTTTTTAAATAACCATATTTTATTTAATCTGATAAATTTTATTTATTTATTTATTATTATTATTCTATTCGTTATTCATTCATTCATTTTCATTGGGTAGGCCTACCTTTGTTGTTTTATTTTTATTTTTTACAAAAGTACCAGTTTTAAAAGTGGGGTGACAGCTGTATGAGATCCAAAAATTTACATTCATATAATTATTGATAACCTGTTTCTAAATGGTCTGTTTCTAAAAGTGAGGGGGTCGTATCTCTACCCCCACCCCCGTCCCCCACGGTTGCTACGACTCTGTGTATTTGGATTTCCATACAGTATAGTCTGCAAGGTCTGTCTCAACTGCTCAGTGCATCTTTACTGTAAGAAGTGTACCAAAATGTAAATAAATAACAGTATATGCACTACTTACTCAGTATGCCAGTTGCCTCCATCAGATTTAAAAAATAAAAATAACAATAATAAAAAACACTCACATTCTCGATCCAGTTTTAGACAGGCTTTAAAAGCTGCCAGGGTCAAGAATCTCTGCAGACTCTTAGAGAATAAGCAATAAAGCCTAAGGTTTTTATTTAGCACAACAGCTAAGAAATAACGGGTCGCCAATACCAAATGCTCCAGTTCAATTTAGCAGTAATGACTTGATAAATTACTCGCTGAGAAAACCAGAAGCATCAGAAATACAATTATAAAGGTAAAACCATTGCTAGCATCTTCTGATTCAGCCGCAGTGAAAATGTACAGTGCTATAGTATAGACCTTATTCTAAAATGTGGGAGTGCGCTCATTTTTGTGATTGTTTTAGAACAATCAAACAGTTGCCTATGGGGGAAATGACTAGGAATAATAAATGGCAGAAAATGGTCAAACTACTTTACAAACAAGTGTGTCCATGACTATACAGACAAAGTAGAATATTATAATACGAAAATATACAGCCTGATCTCACAAGAAAACGTAAGCATTTTACATTTTGCCAGTGTAGTGGCTAATTCATACGAATTCGTATGAGTTCAGTTGTACGAAAAAGTACGATTTTAAAAAGGAGGCGTGGCATCCAACCCCACCCCACCCCTTTACCCAACCGTCATTGGGTGATGAGCAAATCGTACTAAATGGTACGAATTAGATCGTACGAATTCATACGAATTAGCAACTAAATCAAAAGTTCCGAATTGTCGTGAGATAGCGCTGAAATATCAGTTGGCAAGCAGCGTAACAAGCTGTTTTTAACGTCTAAAAAGTAATGGAAGTGATTGAGTCCGGAAGTCTCGAGCCAAAGAAATTCAAATTGCTGCACCGAAGAATACGGTCAATAGAAAGAGACACTTATCACTGAATCTAAATCATCATGATTATTAGATTGTGTTGCCACTAAATCAGTGTTTCTCAACTGGTGGGTCGCGATCCAAAAGTGGGTCGCAGGAACATTTTCAGTGGGTCGCGGAGTGTGTGGTCAAAAAAACAACAAAAGTATCATTTTTAACTTGTTTTGCGTATACCGGACTTTTATTTTGAAATGCGCGCACGACAACCGATCCCTAGATAGAATGCCTGAGCACACTGCTCGAGAGGCGTTTCAAAGATGGCCGCCGAGTGATGGCGTGTCCGACTTGTCTTAAAAGGACTTTAATCTAAATTAATCCTGGTAGAATATGGAACGCTAAAGTGAAATGTCTTAAGCCCTCTGGTACTTTCACAATATGTTGTCCCTTCAAACGGTAATTACAAATAAGAATAGGATTAGTTTCCGATGTTATGCTGAGGATGCTCAAAAGCTTAAATTCCCTGATTAATTTAACTGAGTGTGTTAAAAATATAAAGATTGGATAACCAGTAATTTTCATCAAATTATACTGACGCTGAACAGAATACATACTGAAATCTACAGTTTCATGATGTATGGTAACTACTTTCTGTAAACTCAAAGATCTGAGTGTTACATTACACAGCAGCCGGTGCTTTGAAAATTACATTTCATAGGCTACAAATCCTTTTGTACAGCAAAAACAGGCTACAGAATGTCATACTGATAGAGAAAAGCTAGTTCATGCCTTTATGACCTCTAGACTAGATTACTCTGATCCACACCTACAGTAGTTGCTCATCCTATATCGTCAACAAACAAGGCAAAGTGCAACAGACCTCTTAAAAAACATGATTCGTTTATTAAAAGCATATTGCCTCAGTATTACCATCTTTACATCGGTTACCAATTAAGGTCTGTATTGATTACTGTGACTCCTGTGTACTCAACCAGTCCTTTATCACACAATACTGTCGCAAAACTCTGATTCTGGTAATAACTACAATAGCAAAGTCCACTAAAGAATGTATAGAGCAATTTCTGCACTTCTCTCCTAAACATAGATAAAGATAATGTCAGAAACACTCCCCCAGTTTCAATCGACATTACAAACACATCTATTATAGCCAGGAATACAAATAATGTATCACACAATCTTGTACTCTTATTGTATGCAACAGATGTACTAGTTATTTCTTACTCTGTTTGCTTTTCGGTTTCTACCTCAGGATATCAACCATGAGGCAACTAGAGATAGTCTCTCTTTATGAGCTTTCTGGTGGCCATAACACTTCAGAAAAGATACTAGGTCTTCAGATGATGTCAACAATGAATTAACATAGGAAACTGACCAATTTGCTTATATTGTAAAATCATGACAGTACAGACCTCAGGAGCCATCCAGAACGGGGTTCCTACAGATGTATTTCGGCGCAGACGGGCACTTGTCAACTGAGCAGAGACGCCTGAAAGAAAAAAATGTAATTTATCAGAATAATTTGCCTCATTTTCATTGCATAAGATGTTTATTTTAATAACAAAATTGTAAATTTGATAATAATAAGCAACAATTGCATAGTTATTTATCAAATATGAAGTATAAGCAGTGATAGGGAGTAACGAAACACATGTAATGTTTTAAGTATTTGTAGAAAAGTATACATTTTAAAAGTATTTTAGTGGTTACTTTGAGTTTTAATGTAACTGCTTAACTTAATAATTAAGTAAACACTTGGATTTTAACCAATAAGGCAACAGTTTAAAAATAAAAGTCTGTTCAATTAGCAGCCTGTGCGTATCATCGTGAAACAAAATTGGATGTCACCAAAAGCCATTCATAGAAAGCATTCATCTTGCGGAAATACAAAGAGTATTTCACTTATGAATCTTTTGATTATTTTGTGCTGTTCTTTTCTTCGCTTAAAGTTTGGTTCATTCATTAAACAAGTATAACGGTTGTATAGCTTAGAGAACTCTGCCAGTTGTTTAAGCTAATTTTATGCTTTGTTTGGATTCGTTTTAAAGTTTAGGATGCAGCTTAAAACTGCAAGGAATCCCACACTGCAATAAAAAAAAAAAACAATTTTATTACTAACACCATGTCCTAACAAAACAAAACGTGACATGATCCCAGCGACAAGCAATTTGGCTGTCTGCACCAAAAGCAACACAATCTGACAGAAACATTTAAATACCAGCCACTGCAATCCCAACAAAATTGTAAAGCAAAAAATTACAAAGCAAATTACAAAATTGTATTAATCACCTTTTAATGTGATTAATAGACATAAAACATTTTAACATTATTAATACAGTAGGCTACTGAATGACTGATGTTGTTGGTTTGCACTGAATCACAGTTCTGACTTTCCTTTTCAAACTATGTGTTTGCTATTTGGTTCATTTTCAAGATCTGAAGTGAACTATCTGCTGCGGTAACACTTTATTTTGATGGTCGGTTTGAGTATTAGTAGACTGTCAACTTAATATCTGTTTATACTGATATTCAACAGACATTTACCTGACTATACGAAACTTCGCAAGTACATGTCAACTTACGCTAACCCCAACCCCAATCTAACAGTCTACCTATAGTCTAATGAGAATTAATTGGCATGTAGATGCAATGTGACTTAAATTCAACAAACGGACCATCAAAATAAAGGGTGACCTCTGCTGCTGCTTTCAGTAATATGGAAATAAATCTTACATAAAATGGTAAATAAATAAACATTGGTAGCATCTAACATTGAATCAAGCCCATAATCAGTACCGGAGGTTAATTATTGTCATGGTAGTTTATGCTGTTGCTCTGCTGCGTCGTTGCAGTAATAGAAAGCTCATTTTAACATGGAAAAGATCTTTTATTGCATGTTGGGTCGCATGTAGTTACGACATGAGGTCACACTTTATTTTGATGGTTCGTTTGTTGAATTTCAGTTACATTGCAGCTACATGCCAACTAGTTCTCATTAGAATATAAGTAGACTGTTAGGAGTCAGTCTACTAATACTCAAATGGACCATCGAAATAAAGTGTTACCCAACATGGTGTTGGAGTTTAGTCTTTTTTCTAGTCCAAATAAGAAAAAATTATTTTACTTACCACATTGGAAGATTATTTTGCTTGTTTAAAGGAAAAACACACTTAATTTTAATATATTACTTACAAAAACAGGACAATATTTTCTGCGTGTCTTGAAAATGCGTCTTGATTTGAGAGGTTTTAGATACATGGACTAGAAACGAGACAAAAATCCTAAGAAAGCAAAGCATTTTATGCAGCGCATTCATAATATACATTAATAATTACTTTTTTAAAGCGTGTGTTTTATAAATCTGTAGTGAAATACATTTTAAAAGTAGCGTTCCCAGCCTTGAGTGTAAATCAGATTTTTAGGAGGTGGCACATAATCCGACGTGACAGGGAGCAGCGTCTGAATTCATCAGCATTACGTGATTACAGGCTTTTTGCTTCCCAGCAGGGATCCACTTCTTTCTCTCATGCACACGGGACAAACACGCCTCAGGCCCACACACCCCTTTCTCCCCCTTACACACACTTTTCCATGCAAAACATAATTTAACCTCTTTCACTGATCAGCCCAGGGTGTGTGTGAGGGTGTGTCTGATAACGCACACACACTACTGAACGCTTCACCTCAATTTAGAACCATTGAATTTGCTGACAGCTCATGATACACAGTTGGGTATTAGCATGCTGCTCATTTAACGTTATTATTATGCATTAGATATCATAATAAAAAATGCGGTTGCTGTTTATTCCAACTACTTACTTAAAATCATCTGAAACAACAAAATTATTGGGTTTTTTTTTGGGAAAATTAATTGTTTTATGTTCGATCCACTTAAATTTATAAAAAAAATAATAAGCTAACTTAATTCCTTCATGTTGTCTCAACACAAATCACTTGTGAGGAGCCCAGCATTTTTTAATATTGTAAACATTCATAACAATCGATGTGTATTTGTGTAATAATATAATTTTAAACAACATATTATTTTTAACTGAGGTTATTATCTGTTATTAGAATTCAATTTAAAATATTTTAATGTACTTAAGTGTACAGTAATATGTTGTTGAAACTAGAAAAATATGCAATATTGTCATAAAAAGGTGGTAAAGGTATGTCATTTTTTGACTCTTCTAAAGCATATGAATACCATAATATGTTTGCAGATATTTAAGAAACATGCTAAGTGAACATATTTGTTTATCTGAAAAACAATGCTGAAGTCAGATATTTTGCTTCCAAAATGTGCGTTAAGTGCCGGAACGTCTGTCTTTGTTTTGGTCCCTTTAACCCGCCCAATGCCAGTTTAGCTAAGTATATTTCAGCACCCCGGGATTAACTTGGTGGAAAATAGCATATTTCATTTATTCAGTCATGAAGGCTCTCAAAACATGCATCCGCGACCGATATGCGACCTCCAGTGGACAGTAGCAGACTCCAAAATGAGATGCAGATTCAGAGTTCCACATGAGGTGGTTATTAATTAGCAAACAATATAAATATTATGAATGTAAACATTAGGTGAGCAGGTTACATTGTAACCTCGTGTCCTAACAATATGCTATGTGACGAAATTTGCAGTGAAAAGTAATTTGGCTGTTTGCACCAGACAAAACACGGCAGAAATTTAAATACAATCATTCAGAAGCGCAGAATAGTGCACTCACTGCACTCCAATGAAATGGTAAGGTTTATAACCTAATTAATACATATAAAAACCTCTTTAACATTATTAAACGCACATGCTGAATCACTGATATGTGTTGGCCTGCAATGAGTCACAGTTCTGAAGTTCCATTTCAATGGGTTTATTTTATTTTCAAGATCTGAGGTGAACTATCTGCCGCTGCTTTCAGTAATTTGGCAATAAATGTCATGTTAAACGGCATTCAAACTCAGATCATTAGACCAGGAATAAAGCACATGAGGTGTACCTGAGGTGACCATTGTCAGATTTCTGTAGTTCAGCTTTCAGGTGTTGGATAGAACAAAAACACCTTTTAATTTGAAAAAATACTCCTTTAATTGTGTGCCTTTGCTTTTATTTAGAACATGGTTTAAATCAGCCGATTGTCGTCAATCTAGCAACCTGAGCTTGCGTTTGTTTTGAAGCAAGTGTGCAATACCTAGTGTAACCACTAGTTGTCAAACTTACATACTGCACCTTTAAATGTTTGAATGTCTTAAAACATTTCTCGAGAACAAAGCTATTTTAATAGATGTTATAAATCAATTATTCTTTATTGATATTTATAAAAACAGGTACAGTAAAATATATTTTTGAGATCTAATTAATTCTAATTCAGACATTTAGTCTTTAAAATATAATGAATAAGTGAAAATCTCACAGCAATTGATAACTTTTTGATTTAGTGGTTAATTCATATGAATATCGCACGATCTCATTTATACAATTTAGTACGATTTGCTCATCCCCGATGACGGTTGGGTTTAGGGGTGGGGTTTGGTGCCACACATCCTTTTTTTACAATTGTAAATTTGTAAAACTGATATGATTTCATATGAATTAGCCACTAAACTGACAAAACGTAAAATAGTTACGTTTCCTCGTGAGATCGAGCTGGATATTCGAACTGATTGGCTGTTGTCATTTTCATCTCGACTCCCACCATTAGTGTTTATTTTCAGCTATAGTAGAACAGCAAAAGCCACCAGGTGTTTATTTTGTTTCGTCTTCCGAGGTACTCTATAATTGCATTTAATCTTCCAAGATACTCTATAATTGTGTTTCATCTTCTGAGGTACTTCAGAGTAATTTATTCTCTTTCCACAGAAAACTCTTTTTCTTTTTGATGAATAACACGAAGTTTATCAGGAGGTGCCCTTCAATTCAAAACTCAAAGAGAGTTTTGTTTTGTTTGACTCATTGGATGGAAACGGTGCTTTATTTACCCCAAAAAAAACCCAAAAAAAAAAACAATTCACCAACAAATCAAATTTTTAAAACACATTAAAATTCGAAACCCAAGTCACATCATTTCAGAAATTACATGTGGCCGTTTTGAATCTTGACCAGCGTGGCGGCTTATTGTAACTGTCTTGATAAAAAAAACAATAATAATTGTGGTGAGGGGGGCGTGGCCGAGAGCCGTGGGAACAAAACGAGGCCCGCCACAGATGAGAAACACCTGTGGTGCACAGCTGCCTCGAGTCCCACGGAAGGAGCTCTGGACTATAAGAGGAGGAACGATGGCAGAGGAGGACGAGAGAGGACCGGGCCCGGACATATTGTTTTACTTTTGCTTTCAGTTCGACGGCAGTCTCCGAGGAAAGGATCTGCCTGCTGCCGGTGTTACACCATATTCTGTGACCGTCGAAATCTGTGACCTTAGAGGGCGTGGCTGTGTAATTACGTAAACTGCATACATTCAGCCTTTTAAACCAACGACGGCAAGGTCTATGGAAAACATTTGTTTAGAATAGCTGTTTATTCGTATTCAATCCATAAATGCATACTTGCTCGCCCAGAACACACGTGTTGTTTACATGTGCGTCAAATATAGGCTACAGTACGTGCGAGAGCCGTGCACGTTTTTAAAATGTTAATTTCTCAAAGTTTAGTCATTTATGTATTTTATTAATATTGTTATATTAATACTATATCGATCACATGTTGTTTCCATTTTGGCCAACATCAAATGAAGATCAGTCTATACTCTTTCTATCTAGGGTCACAGATTTCGACGGTCACAGAATATGGTGGCTCCCAGCATTGGGAGGAGCAGGGGACGCGGGGCTCCCCACCGGAAGGGAAAGAGC
This sequence comes from Danio albolineatus, assembly GCA_903798035.1. Lineage (NCBI taxonomy): Eukaryota > Metazoa > Chordata > Actinopteri > Cypriniformes > Danionidae > Danio > Danio albolineatus. The sequence goes on from CAIGQQ010037715.1 coordinate 3,976,656, forward strand.
TGAAGGGAGCCATCCCAGAGAGCCCGGGGGGAGTCGCCGCGATCCGCCATGATGCCAAAGCCTGCGTCCTCCACCGAAGCGGGAGCAGAGCAGGAGACTGGAAGTGGAGAACCGCCACCGGACACCAGAAGACAGACGGGTGGATAGATTCCTCCACAGGGCTCCCAACACGTCGTCGCGTCTCTCAGCTGGTGGAGGACCGAGTGGCAGCGTGTCTGGGGAACCGAACCCCAATTTTATTTTTTTTCCTCTCTCCCCTCTCTCAGTCTACTCTGTCTGTCCTCTTTTTTCTCCATATCCTTTTCTCTCGGCCCGTGTCATACAGGTTTCGCCGGTGCTGTGGTGTTTTATTTTCTCATTGAAATTATTTAAAACTGTGTCGGTTCTCCACCTCCTTCTTCCCGGCGTAACTTTACTACAATAATATTAACATTAAATCTAAATAAAATCGTCATCTCTTCAAAGAAATGGAGTCAAGTATTACCAAAGTCCACCAGTTTGACTCCACCGTCAGTGGTGAGGAGGATGTTGTTGCCCTTTACATCACGGTGGATTATTCGGTTGTTGTGAAGATGCTGGAGACCCTGAGAATGAAGCACAAAAATATATAAGCCCAAAAGAACTACTCTGGCACAGTCAGAGAGCTGAGGCAGCGATCCCTGTGCAGGGTGAGCAGATTACTTCAATGTGTGTGTGTGTGTGTGAGTTGTACCAGCAGTGCTCCACACAGGATGTAGGAGATGATGGGCTCCTCGAGACGTTTTCCCCTCATCAGCAAACCCTTTATCAGGTCAGTTACTGAACCCCCATTACACAACTAAAGAGAGAAATGCCAGAGAGCGAAAGTAATGATGAAAAGGACAGAGAGAGATAGAGGGAGAGAAGAAATGAGACAAACCAAACAACAGAAAGTACATTAGTAAGACTTCAGCACTTTTTTATGATTCATAAGCTAATAAAACGAACCACACAGCATTTCTTTTAGGAAACGTGTTAGTGTGCTTGTAAAACCTTTAGGGTCACGCTTTATTTTAAGGTATAATTCACGCTATTAACCATGACTTTTGCATCAGACTCCAACTTCACTGCTTATTAATTAGCCAGTTTATCATGGTAGTAGTTAGGATTGGGTATTGGACAGGGATGCAGATTAATATCATGCAGAATATGTACTTTATATGTAATAATAAACAGCCAATGTGCAGGTAATAAGACGGCTATTCATTCATTCATTTTCTTGTCAGCTTAGTCCCTTTATTAATCCGGGGTCGCCACAGCAGAATGAACCGCCAACTTATCCAGCATTTTGTTCTACGCAGCGGATGCCCTTCCAGCTGCAACCCATCTCTGGGAAACATCCATACATTCACATTCACACCCATACACTCCTTTAGCTTACCCAATTCACCTGTACCGCATATCTTTGGACTGTGGGGGAAACCGGAGCACCCGGAGGAAACCCACAACATGCAAACTCCACACAGAAATGCCAACTGACCCAGCCGAGGCTCGAACCAGCGACCTTCCTTCTGTTAGGCGACAGCACTACCTACTGCGCCACCATGTCGCCCATAGACACTGGTTAATAGTGAGTTAATAATAGTTAGAAGCTACTGTACTTAAAGTGTTACAGTTTCAACCTTATCTTGAGAAGTTTCTATTCATTAAACAGCTTTTGTATATATTCAGTCCACTCGTATATTTAAATTAGATTTGGAATACAAAATAAATACTAATAAAATAAAAATGATATTATTATTAACATGAACTATTAACTATTTTAACAATAACTATTAATTATATAACTGGCACTACTCTTCCTACACTTCAAGAACTGTACTCTTCCAGAGTGAGTAAAAGGGCTTGCAAAATCACCCTGGACGCCTCGCACCCAGCACACTTCCTGTTCGAACTGCTACCGTCTGGCCGGCGCCACAGAGCACCAGGCACAAAAACAGCCAGACACAGGAAAAGTTTCTTTCCTCAGGCCATCTACCTCATGAACAGTTAATATTTTTCCTATTGTGCAATAAATGTGCAATACTTTCTCATACGCACTTGTACACAGCATCTTATAACAATATATGCTGCAATACTTCTCCTTACGCATTTGTACACAGCACTTTATAACCTGAATATTTATAACAAATCTGTACATAGATTTCAACATCCAGATCTTTTTGGACTGACTGCATCTCTGTTTAATGTCTAGCGTCTTCTTTTTCATATTTATTCTGTGTTGTCTCTTGTCACTTTATGTACACTGGAAGCTTCTGTAGCCAAAGTAAATTCCTTGTGTGTGTGAAGCACACTTGGCAATAAAACTGATTCTGATTCTGATAAACTATATAACGTTTTGTCCGTTTTGTGACTAATTTGTACAAAATATACGATATTTTTTAAAAGGAGGTGTGGCTCCAAACCCCACACCTAAACCCAATCATTAGGGGATGAGCAAATCACACTAAAATGTAGGAAAGAGATCATACGAATTCATACGAATTAGACAATACATAAAAAATAAAAATAAAAATAAATAAATAAATCGCTGGATAGAACTGTAAAATACGGGAGAATCTCAGGAAAAACGGGAGGGTTGACAGGCATACCTGCCAACATTTGGTTTTGAAAATCCAGGAGATTTTAAACGCTGCGGGGCGGGTAATTTGTAACATACAAATTAGCCCAAAGCAATATCCATGGCTCTTGGTGACACAATGAGGTCTTGTAAAGCGAAACGATAACAATAAACTCTTTAAGGAATTGAACATTATTAATTTCAACATAATTTACAATTTCAGTGCTGTTGTGATTTCACATGATATGTAATGTTGTTTTTCCCACTGATCCGACATTAAAATCAATACAACACACCTTGCAGAAATGTCCAGCTGCTGTTAAATTTACATGTATATATTTTTTTCTTTGCCGAAGCACAACCTGACTCTTTTCCTTCCATCATGTGTACTACTACTGACGCAGCTGCTTGTTGCTACTGCCACCGTTCAAGTCCTGCATCTACCTACTGCGCAGTAATCAACAGTGCACCTGAGTTGTAACGTTTGTTGCCAGATTGAGGTAAAATATGTTACAAGATTTGAATGTTGCGTCAATTGTGTGAGGTAACGAACTTCATTCAAGATCTGGCAACTTGACAAACATGAACAAAAGTGCTTTTTTTGAAACTGCATTGGGATGTACAAATTACGGGAGTTTCCCAGGAGAAAAAACAAACCGGGAGGGTGGCGGGAGATGGATGTGAAATACGGGAGACTCCCGGGAAAAACGGGAGTGTTGGCAGGTATGTTGAAAGGTATGGTCAGGTAGTGTATTTACATGAAGAACAAGCAGAAATTTACCTCCAAAACAAGCCATAGCTGCCCTCCGGAGAGCTCATCTGCTTTGTAGAACATGCCAAAGAACTTCACCACATTGGGATGGTTGGACAATGAGCGAAGGATGTTGTATTCCGCCTCAATTTCCTCGTCCACATCCTGACACAATCATTTACACAACCATATTAATCATATAGTACACAAAACAGTGTCCTGCTCTGCAGTAGTTTTATAGAATTTGCATTTATTATATGAAATGATGTTCTTCTTAGATTCTATAAGCAACGACATGAACAATTGGCATTAATTGAAGGTGGGAATTATTGCTGACCATTTAACCCAGGAATCAATAAAATGCTCCCAAGCTTTCGTGCATGAAGGCAGCCATGCATGTACTGCGCAGCGGGGGTGATGGGGGAACAAGCAGCACTAATGACACCACACTACACTAGGGGTTTCCATCAGGGTTAGACATAAAAATATAAAACATTCTGATGAGAATTAAAAAAAAAAAAATCAACAGCGCTATAATAAAATAACTGGACGGGTGGGATTCAGGAAGAACTTCTACTTACTCGGTTAGTGTGACTGGGATTCTGAGACAAGCCAGAGAACAAGAGAAGAAAGATCTTTAAATATTGTTTTGGTCTGTTTTCAGTGGATCTTCAAATCAACGTAAATACCAACATAGGCTCATTCTGAAAACGCACCCCTGTATACAATTCTGGAGATCGCGAATTATGTAGCCAGACAAACGTGTTGCTGAATTTCGTCTTTAAAAGGAATGCTAAAGGGTGGTAGGATACTGTTTAGTCCGCGCTTACCAGCTGACCGCTTACTTCCGTATGGAAGGCTTTTCCGCAGTTACCAGTCCATTGGCTCACCATGTACATTGGCGAACTTGAAACAGCGGAGTTGACCACGATAACAGTGTTTGAGTCGGTTCCAGAAAGCGGGTAAGACAAAAACAGAAGCCAAAAAAATAAAATAAACAAGTAAATAACAGGGTGAGAATGTGGTCAAATCTGAAAACGTGGTAAAAATCAGGGCCTTTTCTTTTTCTGGATTACTTTTGAAAACACTGTTGGTTGGGTTGAGAAAAGTGGGTGGGTGTTGGTCAATCAGTGCTTTTAAAAACACTGTCGGTTGAGTTTAGAAAAGGAGGAGGGTGGGTCCATTGATCGGTCAAGCCTGGTTTATACTTCTGCGTCGAGTGATCACCCTGACCCACGGCGCATGCAACACGAGTTGTCGTGCATTTATACTTCTGCGCGCTGTATGTGCTGCTCTACAATAACACTTCCGAAACGCTAGCTGGCAGTGAGGTGTTTATGTTCCTCTGTGTTGAGTTTCTTTGCTGGTGTTTTTTTTTTTCTGAACGCTACCTTAATGTACAAGTAGCTCAAACTTGCTCATTTTGAGGCAGGAACCGCTTTGCAACGACTTTAATCATAATGAAACACAAAGCAACAGTTTCCATCTAGCGCTACATCACGGGACTCGACACTTGTAAACACTCGCTCCATCTGGCTCACGCGGCTATAACCTCCGCCCAAACTCGTCAGCGCGACAAAGCCGACCAATCACAGAGCTTGCGCTACGCGTCGCTTTGACGTGTTGTTACATTTTTTGTGAGGTGCACGTCAGCATCGGCCACAGGTTGCGCTGAAGCATATGCGTGCCCTTGATGCAGAGGTATAAATCAGCCTTCAATCAGTCAGTCGACAGCGGCCTCTAGTGGATTTACACAAGAACAGCAGGCACGAATGTCACTCATGAGAGAAATTTGAGATCCTAAAACTGTACACAGTGGCCTCTGGCGTATTCACAAAAACAAAAACTCCTGGGACGTATTTGGCGCTCTGCAGAAAAGTATAAAGGGGTACATATTCAGAATGAGCCTGGGTTGGTAAATACTGTTTAGAACACATCTTAAAATGAATGATTTCACTTCAGTGTATAAAAAGCAGTGCTAAGTTACGTGTTTTGGCACTACAGGATTTTCAAAAAATCCTGCTCTGTCTACTCTATTGAGATAATTCACAAGAGAAAAGCTATGAAATGGGGTAAATTTCATGAAAGAAGCAGTTTCCATGTTCCAAAACTGAACAACATATCAGAAATCCATTGAGGACTTCGAGGATAACACACACATTTAATACAGTTAATTGAACATCTACACATTTAAGACATCACTTATATCCTATACCGTTTAACTGTAGGTTAACAATGTTTATTCCATGGTCTGTTGAAATTCTTGATTCTGATTGGCTGGAGGGTGTGGTATATTTCGTTGAAACGCACAGGTAGTTCCAGTCAGTTTTGATCACAGTTCGAAATAAATGCACTTCTCCCAAAAGTTTACAGTTACTATAGCGACTCCCATGTGCTGCGCATGAAACCGATGAGGGCTGTTAATGGCAGACGGGAAATCCGCAAAATTAGGAAAATACTCATCAACTATGCCACAAAGTTTCAAGAGTTTTTCAAGCAAGAATGTAGTTATTTTAAAGTCAAATCGGCAGTTTATGTGTATGGATAGCGCGTCTTTAAAAATGTTGGAAGCTCCAGGCGGTCAGCGGCAGCTCTGCGAACGGCTCCCCCCGAGGGAAGCTTTATGTCGGCCAGAGAATCTCCGGTTCTAAGCCGCTGGATCTAATTTGTGCATCTCTGTTGTTAAAACAGGATATATAATTAATCTTTGGTGTATCTAACTGTCAGTGTTTGGACTTTTGAACCTATTATTTTTTTCTCAGGTGTATTTTTTGGCAGATCACAAAGATAAGTTTCATAATTAATTTATGAGCGTAAATAATGTAATATTACACTGATACTGTGTGTTTGGCTGATTGCTTTTGTTTTAAAGAAGATAAATAAAGCAAAATGTTCTCCTACTTGTCCCAATATGTGTTTCTTTTCCTAAATTTTCCTACATATTTAACAGCAGAGATTTCTGAAATAGGCTCTGGCTGCTTTCTCCTCATAATACGTATTCCTAAAGCGTATTTAATTGATATGGCTCTTTTTATAAGTATAATAATATTAATGTTGTATGTTCATTATAAAATGTAAATCGTAGCCCAGCTTTCGCAGTATTAATGTTAAGAGATATACATACAGATCCCCCCTCATCCCCTCATCAGAGAAGTGATACGTAGAAAGTAGACAAAAGAAACGTGACTGAGAATGTGACTGGAAACACACTCCAGGTGTGACTGGGAATGTCTTTTTTTTTCCACCTGTCATCGGACTGATGAAATCGCATCTTAATCATATTATCAGGTATAAACAGCACGCAGATGCTCTCATGCTCTCTCTCTCTCTCTCTCTCTCTCAATTCAATTTAATTCAATTCAATTCAATTCAATAGTTGCTTT
>CAIGQQ010037715.1:4004765-4021792 GCA_903798035.1 Danio albolineatus
AGACATCCTGCGGTGCGATACGTGAATTGGTGCGGATTGGCTCGTTTTGCGCACATGACACGCTTAATCGAGTTGCAAAATCTGAACTTCAGCGAACATTCACTCCGCGGGTGACCCGGGGGAAAATCCTCCTGCCGACACAGGACAACAGTTCATCAAACTGGGCTCAGCCTAGTCGGAAGTACCTCTGAAAGCTTCCATCATCCATGTATAGTTTCCAGAGGAGCTGATGAAATCACAGAGCTAGGTGCACCTCTGAATGGATCTAGTGGACTCAGACACGTCTCCAAACGAATCAACGCCGGTTTTCAGCCTTCATAAAGCACATAAACACAGCTATTCTGCACACAGCTATTCTCACAGCTATCAATGTTAGTCATCTTACAACAAAGCTGGAATCACTGGCCAGACAGAAGCCCCGTCCATGACGAGGATCCACATCTATTGTGAAGTTGACGCATGAATTAAGCGAGTAAACGCAAAATGTTGACGCGTCTATTTACACGCGAATAGTGCAATTTATCACTGTGTACCGCGTCCGGTGTGAACACAGAATAATGGTGCCATTTTGGTGAATGTCACTTTAAATGCAAATGAGATTGTGCTTTTTTTTTTTAAAAAGGCGGAGCTACAAATGCCTGTGCGCCAGCTTAGTGGCAGATTAAAAAACAAGACTTGTGTCCTATGCTAATGAGGTACAGATGGTGACTAGTGGGCGGGGCTTTCCCCCTGTGATGACACGTACAAAGGGAGACTGTCAATGAAAGTGTTTCCGCATACTGTTCTTATCAAGAGTGATTATAAAAAATAAAATTAATAAATTTTCACCATTATTAGCCGGTCATATTCACACACCGTTGCCAAACAACTGTGTTTAAACCCCTTATAAAAGTGATTTTTGCTTAATAGGGCCCTTTTAGTTGTTTCTTGTAGTGTAACGTTTCACTTAAGAACACAAATACAACCCCTAACAGCAATAACAGAGTCCTAAAAATACCCACTAACAACATCATAGCAACCACACAACAATGCTCTGCCACTCTCTCTCTCTCTCAGTGTGTGGGAAACCTGTGGCAGAGGAAAGCAGACACCAAACACCGCGCTCGATAGGTTTACATTACCACGCTAGCCCAACACTGCAACACAACCACACACTCGAACACGAGGAACGACGGGCATAACATCTTTCCTTCCAATCGCACACAGCGTGGGTTTCTAGCGTGGTAGAGCTGCTCAGGTGAGCGTGGAAGTGAAATTGAGTTGGCAGAGAGAAAAGAGGTCTTACAAGATAATCTTATTTTCTAAGCTTCCCTCTCACACATTCACTGAGGCCTCGACTTCATTCAGGGCAAAACGTGCACAATCCTGTCTGCTGTAATCCCATTAGGAGCATGTGACAGACTCTGCCGTCCACTACTGAACGCTGGATTTACAGGCATGAGCGCTCACTTTCAGGCTGACCACTGACAGATAGAGTTCAATTCAAAATTATTCACCCTGCTGTGAGTTTTATTTCTTATTCAAATATTTCCTAAAATGACGTTTAACAGAGGAATTTTTCACAGTATTTCCTATTATATTTTTTCTACTGTAAAAAGTATTTTTTTTGCTTTATTTCCGCTAGAATAAAAGCAGTTATTAATTTTCTTTAAACCTTTTTAAGGTCTATATTATAAATCTTCTTAAGCGATATTTATTTTCGATTGTTTACAGAACAAACCATCGTTACACATTGCCTAATCATGCTTTAACTTTAACCTAATTAACTTAGTTAAGCCTTTAAATGTCACTTTAAGCTGAATACTAGTTGAAAAACATCTAGTCAAATATTCTGTACTGTCATCACGGCAAAGAAAAGAAGATAAAAGTTATTAATAATGAATTATTAAAACTGTTATGTTTAAAAATGTGTTCAAAATCTCAACACTATGTGTCGAAAAGCACTACACTGTACTAACTGAGACCAACATGGCACACGGACCATCACATCCAAGGTTTGACAAATACATTCATTCAGTACAAAATAATATGTATGTGATTACTTGCAGTCCAAGTAATTACTATCAGACCACCTGCGGTGAGCATTCTGATCAACTAGCCTGCTAAAGCTAACATTTTAAAGAATACTTCAGTGCATACAGTGTTACTTTATATAACCAAAACATCTCTTTCCGTGTTACCCTACATGGTAAATTGAATGTTGAATGTTCGGTTTTCAAAGCTTGATCTCACGAGGAAACATAGAGTAACTATTTTACGTTCTGTCAGTTTAGTGGCTAATTTAGTTAAAAGGTTCAGTTGTATGAAAATGTATGATTTTGAAAAGAAGACATGTGTAGCCCCCACCGGTCCTACACCACCCAACCCGCTCTGAGCTGGGATTGAAATGGTGACCATTCCGCATGGGAGTCAGTTGCTCTAACAAGGAGGCTAAAGACCATGGCCTCTAGTGTGTGTCGCTTGAGCACATTCAGAGGTCAGAGGAGTGAAGTTTACCTACATAGCACTTCACTAGCTGGTCTCTGCTACACTCACCCCCCTAAACCTCACTTCCATCCGGGTCCTTGTTACGGATGCCACCAAAACCTACTCCTAAACCCAGCCGTCAATGAGCAAATCATGTACAAACTGTACGAATGAGATTGTACAAATTCAAACAAATTAGTTACTATATCAGAAAGTGACGAATTGCTGTGAGAGATCGTTGAGTTTTCAACAGGTTTAGCTACACTTTTTTTCTTTTTAGAAATGTTATTACAAATTCTACTTCTGAGTGAATCCGACTAAACATTCACAAGTACAAAAGTCTGCAAAATATATAACTCTAATATTGTAACTTTAAAAAAAATCGTACATATTTTTGCTTTCACAAATAATTCTGATCAGGCATTGCACTCAGACAGGACTCAAAACCAATTACACAAACAATCAGTTATGTCGCCCAAGAAATATCTCTCGATTTTCCAAACTTCTAGATGCCACTGCAAACCAGAGAAGAAAACGTAAGCGCATAGCAGAAGTTGGAAGCAACTGCTGACATGCACGTTTCTGTTGCTCCGTCTGCGGAGCAAAGATGAATGTTCTTCAGCTGTGTGTGATGCAGATTAAACAACATCAGCACAGCGAAGAAACCCAGACTCTCTCTCACCAGATCCTGCCATGGAGATGATAAAACTCTGTCCTCTGTGTTTCCTCAGAGTTTTCCAGCCCTCTGGGCACAGGGTAAAAACACACATACACACACACATCTCAGGGTTAGTTAGCCCTGATTCAATACTCCACACTCTTATCATGAGCTCTAATTAGACATACACAATCATTTACTTTTAAAGACTATTATTATTATTATTATTATTATTATTATTATTATTATCATCATCAAAGGAGTCCTTGACAAGCAAATCAAATTACAGTATATACACGACCTCACGTCAATTAGTGTGAAATCAAAAATGACAATGTTTCAAGAGTTCACATCTAGATAATGCTTGACTATAATAGCAGGTTTGGAATGCTGTCCTGGGAGAGAACCTTGAGCTCGGAGATAGATGAGCCCAAGGCTCCCACCTGGTCAATGAGAAATAGGAGGGATACGAGACGAGGTAGTTCTTGAGAGCCCCCCTGGTTTGTTTTTTTTCCTATACCTTGATTAATAAGATGATTCTATAGGGATCAATTCAGTGTGTAAGCATTAAGTGCTTGTGACTGTTATTACAATTCACTTGTGTCACATGTTTTAGACTGTGTGAGGAAACTGGAGTACCCAGGGAAAGCCCGTGCAAAGACAAGGAGAACATGTAAACTTCGTACAGAAAGTGCCGACTAGCTCAGCTAGGACTTGAACCAGTGGCCTTCTTGCTGTGGGGCAGTAGTGCTAGCCACTGAGCCACTGTGTCGCCCGATCCTAGAATTGAGGAGGAGGAAGAAGGGAACGAAAGGGTTTTTTTCCCCCAAAAACAAAGATAGGGAATAACGTTTAGGCTGGATATTTATGTTAAATTTGGTATAACCCTGCTGAAAAAACATCTTAAACCAGCCTAAGCTGGTTGGCTGGTTTTAGAGGGGTTTTGGCCATTTCCAGGCTGGTTTCCAGCCATTTCCAGCCTGGTCTTAACTGATCAGACTGGAAAATGACCAGCCTAAACCAGCTTGACAATCCTGGTTTAAGCTGGACATAGCTGGTTTTGGCAGGGCTCTCAGCCTGGCTAGGCACGTCAAGCTGGTTTTAGCTGGTCATCTCCCAGCCTAACCAGCTAAGACCAGGCTGGAAATGGCTGGAAACCAGCCTGGAAATGGCCAAAACAACTCTAAAACCAGCCTGGTTGACTAGCTATAATCAGCTAACCAGCCTAGGCTGGTTTAAGCTGATTTTTTTCAGCAGGGAGTCTGATTGGCTAGCTAATGATTAGCGATAAGATAAGGACCAGTTGTAGTCAATCATATCACATGATCCTCTCGAAGTTACTTTCTGAAACTTCACTTATTTTGCAAGCTCACATTATTTTTGAGGTAAATAAGTTAATCTACTGAAAAAAATAGTTTGTTTTGGTGATCTTTAATCAAAATCTTAGCATTCGCTTCTGTGTTTGGAGTGGCGGTCCTTCTGTTAACGTTAACCTGAGGGTTTCCATAGCAACTGCATATTTAAGGTGCCCTATGATGAATATCTGGGTATAACATCAGTATATGGAAATAGGCATACTTTGAGCCTCAGACACCACTGTTTCCTCGTTCTCATGTAAAATCCACGAGTGGAAAACCCCAGTGAACAACGGGCCAATCAGAAAACAAAGCAAACTGTGACGAGACTCACAGGCCATGCCCTCAGCATTTGCATGTATGCCTACTTTAGGTCATTCATCCGGACCTGACGAGTAGCCACGTCATCAAGAGATCATAAAAAAACCTCTGAGATCATTAATATGCATGACTCAGGCTGTGTTTGATGAGCGAAACGATTTCTAGTAAGACAACAGTGATATTTTTTCTCCCTCAGTTATTTTAAGCGTATATTTCACTTAGTATGTGGGACTTTTATTTTGAAAACTCGAGCTTTATTGGGCAACAGCAGCATGAGGCAAGTTTCAAACTCGCCTCAGGACGCAAAATGCAAGATATTACACATTTATTCATCTCCACTCTGAAGAGACATAAGTTATGCATGTTTAGAGGCATCTTTTTGTTAATTTATGGTGTTTATTGTGAAATTTGATGCGTATGCTGGCTTATGTAACACATGTAGATGCTGAATTTGTGTCAAATCACTCAGTTTAACTGTCATCTGTTCACGCAGAGGTTGATTCCTGGCTGTTTACCTGGACCGTAGCTTCAAAATACAACATAATACATCTGTATCTCTCTCTTCTGTCAAGTTTAATTATAATTAAGCCTTTATCCAAACAGATCTAGTGAGCAAAATAGGTTAAATGTGATTCGGTTTATATTTGTCAGAGCTCATTAATATTCATGACATGATCCATATATGGTCAATCATGAACCTTCTGATTCTATGGATATTTTATGGAGTATTAAATGAGCTCATAAAACCATTTCTGGAGTTTTTTTCTAACTTACCAAAGCCATACTATGTAGAGATCAGAGAAAAAATTAACGTATTAAACCTATGCAGTATGGCACCTTTAATGCACTTTCTTTCCGTTAGTTTGCTATGAGGGAATGATGCACTAAATAAAGCTCCGCCCCTATTCAATATTAAAAATTCAAGACATCAACATACTGAAGTAAATATAGCCACACAGCAAAAATTCTAGTGTTAAATATACAGTGTGATTTTATTGGTGTTGTTCAGTGTTTAAACCGGAGTACATTTTAATCCACCAGTGTAAAAGAGCGTATATTTAAGTGTTTTTTTTTTTTCCAGTGTTAAACTTTTAACTCAATATGTAGTGTGTTTCCCACTAGTGATGGAAAGTTCAGTTTTTTTTTACTCAAACCGGTTCTTTCGGACAAACAGTGATCAAACCAGCATGTTTTACTTAAACTTGAAACATGGGTAACGTTTTTTTTTACGACCCGCAAAGTACCGCGTAAGTACAGTGAAATAACGGTGTACTTTTCTGTACGTATAGTATAAATATAATGAACATACGTGTAGGTATAAGGGAACAAACTGTAATGCTTGGGTAATAAGGGGGTTACAAGCATATATGCAACCCGCAAAGTACCGCATAAGTATATTGATTTTACAGTGTACTTTTCTATAAAGTGCAAAGGAACAAACAGGTAATGTTTGGGTAATAAGGGGGTAACAATAAGATATTCAACACGCAAAGGACCACGTACTGTAAGTATATTGCATTTACGGTGTACTTTGCTTTAAATATTGTATACATATAAAGAATGATGCAAGGGTGGTAACAACCTAATGAAACCTGCAAACACCTGCGTAAGTACATTAATAATAGTACCCTTATTCAGTGCTTGGGTTTTATATGGGGTGTTTAGTAAATAAAAGGTTTACCCTTTTAAATAAAAAGGTTTACTCTTTAACTACAGGGAACAAGGAGGGAACAATGCTTCACTTTATTTTACAACCCGCAAATGCTGTATTTACCCTATAACTACAGGGAACAAGGAGGGAAGAAGATGGATTTCAACGTACAAGTGTTTATTTGAACAGTAAGAACAGAGAAAACTACATCAGCATTTTTAATTGATTAAAGGCCAAATTGCACACTACATTTTTCTATAAAAACATCAGCAATAGTTTTACTGAAATGCAACAGTTGGTCGCAAATGTACACTGTAAAATCAATATACATACACAATACTTTGCGGGTTGCATATCTGGTTGTAACCCCCTTATTACCCAAGCATTAGGCTACATACCTGGTTGTTACCCAATTATTACCCAAACATTACCCATTTGTTCCTTTGCACTTTATAGAAAAGTACACTGTAAAAGTGTACACTGTAGTTTTTGGGTTGTGCTATGTAACCCAAACTTGGGTTATTTTCTGGATAATAATTTCTAAGACTTGAATCAATGCAACCCTAGCACCGCACAGACACATCAACTCAGCTCCTTGGGTCAAATCAACTCCCAGCAGGGGCTGACTGCGATGCCACATAAATATATTATTATTATAAATGTTAACGAGCAACCCATAAATATGAAACGAACTGTTTTGAATGCAGTTCATAATTTGTATTTAGTTTTGTACGATCTCTGAGGTAAAGTGTATTTACAAAGTGTAATGTGCTGAACAAATGTAATGGAACAAAACATGAATAAAGCTAATACAATATTCACCTGTTTGTTTTTTTATGTGGTTAATGATTTTAAAAGAAAGCTAAAAATTACATTTTAAAATATAACCTATTAATTAAGTCAAACTAACCTGTTATTTAAGTAAAAACAACCAATTATTGGGTAGAAAAAACAACCCATTTTGGGGTAAAAAATAATAACCCAATTACTTGGGTTATTTTAACCCCTGATGTGTTCTGTCCTATATTTACCCAGCAATAGAGTTAAAAACACCCAATTTAGGTAGTTTTGAACACTGTGTTTTTTAGAGTGTACGCTGTACTTTGCGGGTTGCATATCTGGTTGTAACCCCCTTATTACCCAAGCATTACAGTTTGTTCTCTTATACCTACACGTATGTTCATTATACTTATACTATACGTACAGAAAAGTACACCGTTATTTCACTGTACTTACGCGGTACTTTGCGGGTCGTAAAAGAAAGCGTTACCGAAACATGTTACCGAAACAAGAGTTGAATGTATTGAATTTTTTTCTCAAAAAACATTAATGGACATTTAATAAATTAAAACTATTTTTGACATATTTGATCACTGTCATGTCACACACACCAATTGATAATATAGGAAAAAAGGTAATGTATTAACACTTTGAAGGGTAACACACACTCCAGTTTGATGTAAGAATAAACTCTTACTGTGTTAAAAATGAACTCTGAGTAATGTAAAATCTCACACTGTAGAAAGTATTATTTTAACTCTAAAATGGAGGGAGTCATATTTACACCCAAGGAGTGTTAAGTTAAACTCAAATGGGGTTAAATGTACACTGATTTTTTTTACTGTGCAGGATTTTAAAAGTTCATGCGGACTTTAACCGTAGAACACGTCCGTTAAAAATCTAAATACAGTGGCAACAAATTAAGGGTTTGGAAATGTAAAAACGTCAAAATGTTATTAAAAAGGAGTGAATTTTATAATAAATATGAATATAATTAATTATACATGGGTAGTTTACCTTTAAGATTTTTGTTTATATTTATTTAGCCTGAAGATATTTGAGAAAATATAAGGCAGGGGTGCTCAACCCTGCTCCTGGAGATCTACCTTCCTCCTGAGTTCATCTCCAACACTGATCCAGTTAATCAGGACCTGAACAGCACTTGATAATTACAGGCAGGTGTGTGTGATATGGGTTGCAAGTGAAATCTACAGGACGGTCGATCTCCAGGAGCAGGGTTGGTCACCCCTGACATAAGGGGGTCACAAATTTTAACAATTGTTTTCAGTTTATTCATTTTCCTTCCACTTAGTCCCTTATTTATCAGGGTTCGCCACAGCGGAATGAATTACAACTATTTCAGCGCATGTTTTAAACAGGGGATGCCATTCTAGATGCAACCCAGTACTGGAAAACACCCATAAACACTCACATTCGCACACACGGCCAATTTAGTTTATCAAATTCAACACAACGAGAACATGCAAACTCCACATAGAAACACCAACTAGCCCAGCCGGGACTCAAACCAGCAACCTTCTTGCTGTGAGGTGACAGTGCTAACCACTGAGCCACCGTGTCGCTCCTTATTTCATGCTAAACATTTAAAACACATCCTAATGAATACATTTTGAAGACTACACCAATATATCATTAAACCGGTGCAGTATTATGACTCAAGTTCATAACATTAAAGCAAAAATGTTCATGATTCCTTACCTGTTTTGGACCGCATCGGTTCCTTGATTGACATTTCCTACAAATATATTAAATAAATATATATTAGATACATATTCTACCTTCATCATCACCTTTTTGTTAAATGAAATAAACATTTGCCAACTCCAGTCGCACACTAGCTCATGTTCTGGAGATGCTGTTCTGTGGATTCTCAAATAACCTATCACAGCACACAGGATCAGTCAGCGCAGAATCTCCAAACACGTCCAGCTATTTCTCTTTCTGGCCTCAGTCTGCATGATTCAACAGCTTTTGTTGATTTAAACCAGCAGAAACAATCATTTCAAGAAGACTTACCTGCCATAGCTGATTTCTGACATATCCAAAGTGATTTTCAAAGCTTCCTAGCTGTCCTGAGGTTAATAATTCACTAGAATTTGATAAGTTCCTGTGCGAGCGCTTCGGAGAGGAAGCGGTGCACACACACATACACACATGACCAATCCAAACCAATTCACAACACTGTAAAAAATGCTGGGTTCCACACAACTCTATCGTCACAACAAAATCAACTTTTAACTTAATTATACAAGTTACAATCGTTGTTTTAACCAATTTAAAATAAGTAATTTGAACAACCAACAATCAAAAATGCATGATTATATAGTGTCATGGTTTTGGAAACAAAAAATGTGTTTATAATGGAAGTTAATGGGGCAAAAACAGCCACCAACAGTAGACTAGGGAGAAAAAATGAAAATCTAACATGCCAATGTTGTTACTATTCGTTCACATGTCCAAGACATGTGATAAAAGGTAAACATCCAGTCCATAATTACTTTTTATATTGAAAGTAAGTAATTTTGTGTGTTTTTATTACCAAATCAGTCACATCATTTATGAATTTGGCAATTAAAAAGTTAAAATCCTGTAATTTTCTAAAATAATTTAGTAGTTTTGATCAGGACTGAGGGTGATTAACAGATTTATGCACAAATAATAATATTAATCTGATGCATTTTTACAGCAGTTTAACTCAGTGGATACTTTCATCCTGAACATAACTAAAGGGTCAATTTGAACAGTGCACAAGGGTTAATTTTTTACGTTGTTCCAACAGCACAGCATTTATTTAGTGTATATATTTGACAGGATTTCAACAAAGCATGTTGTATACTGTAAATGTTTGTTTATATACAGTTAATGGACGGGGGGGGGGGGGCATTTATATGGTTACACCTTAATAAAATGGGAATGGTTGGTGATATTAACGTCCTGTTTGTGGCACATTAGTATATGTGAGGGGGCAAACTTTTCAAGATGGGTGGTGACCATGGTGGCCGTTTTGAAGTCGGCCATCTTGGATCCAACTTTTTCAAAAAGTTTTTTCTAAAAGTCATGCTAAAACCAAGCACACCATTGTTTTTCTTGTGAAATTCCCAATAAGTTTGATGTGTCATATGACCCTCTTCCTATTGAAAAAAACAAAAGTTGGATCCAAGATGGCCGACTTTAAAATGGCCACCACCCATCTTGAAAAGTTTGCCCCCTCACATTTACTTATTTGCCACAAACACGATGTTAATATCACCAATCATTCCCATTTAATATCCATATAAATGGCCCACCTTGTATATTCCCCTTTAATTAAAACATGAAACAAGTTTACAGATATTTTTCTGATCCCATAACTCTCTGGATAGTCGTTTTTACTAACAGATGTCTCAGAGTAGAGTGAACATACAGTATACATTCGAAGTGAATTTGTTTCAAGCTTTGATTCTGTACGCCGTAATTGCGATAAGTCAATATTTCATATGCAAAGATTATTACTTTTATTATTGTTTAAAACAAATGTTCTTACTATTCTGAAGTTTATTTATAAACTAATTTCGAGAGGATCATGTGCTTATGATTGCTTGCGGCTGGTCCCGCATTATTCAATTTATGATTCACCAATCAGACGATTCCTGAGCCACTATAAATACCCATTCACAAGGGGCGTCAGTGTCAACGCTTCCCATTCACTTTGAATGGGTTACGTCAGGTGTTGCCAAACTCCATTGTGGATCCGTCGGCGCCGCTTCAGCCACGTTGCTCGCTGCAGAAGTTGAGAAATTCTCAACTTTTCAAGCCCCAGTGGAAGCGTCAGCCAATCAGATCGCTTTATGCAAATATCCCAGCTCAGAGAGTAGCCAATAGCGTCCATACAGTTTGATAGCGGTAAAATGGAGGATACACTGAACTCACCCGGTCCTTTATGACCAATCGCTTAATAATATATATACCGGGATTCATAGCGGAGAGTTGCTGAGCTCCGGTCTAATTTCATTGGCTGACGCTACTATAACGATCGCGTCAGCGCCAAACTTCAGACACGCCCCCTTTAAGCGTTGAGACTGAAGCCCCGTGTGAATGGGGCGTAAGTTCCATATCACAGCCATCTTCGTTTTGAAGAATCCCCCCTTGACGAATACAAATCGGCCCCATAGACATGCTCCTAGTAAGTAGTTATCTCTTAAGAGCGATCACTATCTGTTCGTTAGCTACTACAGCAGGGGAGTTCTCGAGATCTACCTGTGCTCAAACTCCCCTCTCGCCTTGCAAACGGGAGGGAGCACCAGGACCGAGGATCATATGAGCTCAGGGATCTCTCCCGGGACAGCACACTAAACAAGCTTTATAATCAATCATCAGCTTAGTGTGAACTCTTGAAAATATTAATAAAAAAGGCATATATCATATATCTTTAAATGCTGTAATCGGGTTCCTAGAGCATCTACCGACCCAGAAAGCGTGGAAAACAAGCTTATTAACATTCGTATGTTGTTATCTTACACCCTCATCTTCAGCATATTTCATAAACACATTTATAATGCACCGTATGGCTTTATGTAAAGCTTCTAATTCTAATAATATTGGTAATAATATGATACCTACTTCAGGCGCTGGCATATACGTGGCATCAAAATATCCACTGCATCCATTACAACAGAGAACATTTAACAGTCCAAACAAAGCCGGTTTGCTAAGCTAATGCGCTATGATGGGACACTGTGTTTGTATCCGTCAGTATGCGGCTCAGCCAGCCATTGTGTAGCCAACCCACTTTCCATTCAGCACAACAAACAAGCTGACAGAGGGTTTGGTTTCTGGGCCGCAGCACATCCTGACTGAAGAGGAGACAACAGAATGCTTCACTCTGTTAGCAAAACGCTAAATAATGTGCTAATGAAGGTAAAATGTGGCTGCGGATGTTTACAATGTGCGATCAATTTGTGTAGATTTCTATAAACAACGAATCAGAAAACAGAATGACTTTCTCATATGATCTGCTGTAATTAATTGGTCTAGAAAGGGTTATTATGTTCACTCACGTCCTAGATAAACTTGGTTTCTGGAGGCCAGGATTAAGCCTCATGAGAAAAGACAAGGCTCTCATTAATACTGTATGTGGTCATGCAAAATGAACGGCTCCTATACACACATTGTTGATGAGAAACGTGAACAACAAGCCAACATTACTGTAACTCAGTGGTCCTCAACCATCACGCTGCGTACCAGTACCGGTCTGTTGACCAATTGGTACTGGGCCACACAAGAAATCAATATTTATTTCTGTTTTATTTATTATCTGAGTCTGAACGTTCTTTTATTCTGAAGTCTTTTATTTTGAAAAACGACCATATTCTCTCGGTTACATCTTGATTTAACCCACAAGCAACAAAATAAGAAACAGACGTCTTTGGAGAGACTCTTTGTTAAGAGGAAAAGGCTCAGTGAAGGACCCACGAACTGCCAAGGAATGGATCCGTAACCCATTTGTCAACAAATCAGTGGAATTCATCATGTCTGTGCAAGAAGATCAACAAATGCAAATGACGGCGGCCTTGTAGGGGCCGTTCGCATATCGCGTCTTTTCTAGAGTATGCGCCAGTTCGTTGTTTTCAGCGGAGGTGCGCAAGCGGCGTGACGCACTTGCATCTTCCAGACTTGCACCTTCCAGCCAGCTGAATGAATGCCGTGAGCACACCGCAAGTCACGGGACAAGAACTGATCGATTAGCTTCAGCTTGTATGATATACATTTCGGTTGACTAATTATCTCAGACAAACACAGAACACCCAAACACTGCAGTGCTTTTTCCATTTTCTCCATAAATAAAACTTGTGTCGGGTGCCACGGTGGCGTAGCGAGTAGCACGTTCGCCTCACAGCAAGAAGGTCGCTGGTTCGAGCCCCGGCTGGGTCAGTTGGCATTTCTGTGTGGAGTTTGCATGGTCTCCTCGTGGTTGCGTGGATTTCCTCCAGGTGTATGAGTGTGAATGAGAATGTATGGATGTTTCCCAGAGTTGGGTTGCGGCTGGAAGGGCACCTACTGCGTAAAACAAATGCTGGATAAGTTGGCGGTTCATTCCACTGTGGCGACCCCGGATTAATAAAGGGACTAAGCCGAAAAGAAAATGAATGAATGAATGAATTAATCCGAGACTTTGATTTTAGGCCAATTCGCCCAACCCTATATTGAACGCAGTAGATAATAGGCTTGGGTCGATAGACAAGGCCTGATGGACATCACATTGCTGAGCCGGCATCGCGATCCTCCACCCCCGTCGCAGCAGCAACTCTCTAGCGAAAAATACACACTAATGGCCCATTTCTACTGAGTGGTACAGTACGGATCACCTTTATCAGGCTTGCGTTTCCACTGCTAAAGGGTACTCTTTTAGAGGGCGGTGTACGACAGATAGTTTCAGTCAACGTCATTTTCGCTCGATCAATGTCTACAGTAAAGCTGTACGGGTCGTTCACAAATCATATGAGAAGCACTTCTCATAAAACAGATGCTTGATACACATAAACACTGGTGTATAAATGTTCATTACTCCGATGTTACCAATTACAGAAAAAATACACACAGCATACATTTATGCCTTATTTAGGTTCAAAAACAACACAAAATATGGCCCACAGTCAGTGCAAACCTCTCAGCTGTGTCTGTAATCTTCACCAGCACATGTAACCTCTTGTTAGAAAGTAATTCCGTCATTCCGAGTTCATAATAGTCCAGAAGGTGATGATGATAGTTCGTAGCAGTTCGTTCATGTTTGCTGAAAAAAAAATTTGCTCCTTTGTTTTTTCCAGGTTCTCCTTTGCGTTTGCACGCGTCAGTCTCGCGTTTGTCTGTTTCTAAAAGGATCGGGTTTCAAAAGCACGTCAATAATCAAGCGCACGTTATTATCATCAGCTCAAGAATTTTGTTATTTCAAATATCGACACGAGCGCAAGCGACAAAGCGAAACCGCTCTCGCTTCAGACGGGCTCGTAAAAAACTACGGGGCAGAGGGGAGAATATGCTCTTCTTCTTGGCTTTGTGGCTGTTCATCAAGACGACGACAAGGTTTGTTTGAGCTCGGGTCGACCATAGCTCGTTATTATATGTATATATTAATTCAGTGTAATATCTCGGCTGTGTATTTAAACATGGCGGCTCCTTTGTTTTCATTCTGGCTTGTTGCGCGAGCGAATGACGCATCTCTGTAAACCAATAGCGTTCAGCTACGCGTCTAGCTCCACCTTTTGGTACCCTTTGCAAAGGGTGACCAAAAAGTGGTACGGTACTGTACGCTTTTAGACCGTGGAAACGTCCATAAAAGCTTATCGAACCGAACCGTACCACTCAGTGGAAATAGGGCATTAGTCCCCGTTTACACTAATATGTCTTTTAGTTTAGTGTTTTAATACATCTTTTAGTTTTAATAAGGCATTTTAGAACAAAACCTCAGAGAGCAGTGCATGTCAGACAGTTCATCAAAGATGTACCGATGGATACATTGGATTGATAGTTGTTAAACGTGATATTTAATTAATCTTGTCTCTATCTAACGACTCTTTGGTCACGTAACCTGTCAGTGTCAGTTCACTGCTTCAATCTTTTGCTTTCACACTTGTGCTTAGTCATTTTAGTGAAAACCTCAGACACTGTTGGTTGTGCACCTTTTTTTAACCAACCAAGTTTGTCGCCGCCATTATAACGACACAGATATAACGATCACTCCGTCTATTCATGCCAGAGTCCCGCGGAAAAAGTGATTGACAGGTGGTAATTTGTGTGTAGCTTATCTTTATTTATTTTTGATTTGGTAATGGGTAAAACAAATACCATGCGGGTCAGGTAGTTGAAAAGGTAGGCTATAAATAATTAAAATTATGAATTAATTAATTATTCATAAATAATTAATTCACCGCCACCCACAACGACGATGACATCGTCTATCGTAATGTTTCACATTAGACATCGTACGATGCCAAATTGGTCGACATCACCCAACCCCAGTAGACAACACACACCAACCAAACAGAGGCACACATCAGAGCATCTGTATATTTTATTCACATATGTTACATTTCGCATTAAATGTGATTAAAAGTCACCCTTTCAGAGATGACGTCATAAAGTCTGAATCAGCACCTACAGTAATGTACTGTATTACTGCCTGCCTGAAAGCATTCACCGCAGGGAGAACACCAGCGTTAGCCACCCGTCACACTCAGCACAACTCTCTTGTCTATACAAAGGGGAAGAAGAGAAAGAAACAGCAGCATGCAATAAACCAAAAAAAGAAACGATAGCAATAACTTCAAGTGCACTGAAAACCTCATCCCTCCATCCCTCCCTCCAGCATGGCATGATTGCAGAAACCATCACCGATACCTACCAATCCGACTCATCGATACAAACCAAACATGCTTTTTTTTTCTGCTGTGTGTGCGTGTGTGTGTGGGGGGTTTCGTGAGAACGAACGCAGAGCGATCATTTCTGATGACGATCAAAACATACCCAAAAATAATCACACCGGAGCCTGTTCTGCCTTTCAACACGTGCATTCGCTTTCTATATACAACTTAAACTCAATTAAATGTATTTAAATGTCTTCTAAATGTGGTCTCGCGCCAAGATAAATGATTTACGGGATTTAATAGGGATCATTTGATATGATAATATAAAGGGAAAAGGATCAAATTAGAACAGAGAAGCTGCGTTTAAAGAAAAATCGTAAGAAATCTGAATGGGAAACACCCTGTGTGCCATACCGCAAACGTCCATCACCGGACCAGGCTGTGATAATCGATTTGATGTGATCCAGTTTAATGCATTTTCAAATCATTAACGTGCACACAATAATGCCCTCTCCGTAAAATACACAATCGAAGATGGTCAGAGGACAGAGCTTTGAGGAACACCACGATTCGTTAACTATAGCCTTCGCTAAATGTATATACGTATCAAACAGCCTTCGCTTGATGATATTAAACGTTTTTTTGACAGATTTTCGACTACACAAGATGTCGAATGCAAAATCTTGCTCTCAGAAACCCTTTAGATCAGAAGTTCATTATCTAAGTCGGTGTTTCCCAAGCACGTTCCTGAAGGCGCACATTTCCGAGCTCTCCATAATCATCAGAACATAAGTTAATAGGTCAGACATCTGAAATACGCACTGATGGTGTGTCTACAGGAACGCAGTTGGGAAACACTGCTCTAAGTGGTGTGTAAATTAAAAAAATAGTATCACAATTACATATAACAACGTCATTTAAATAAGAAAACGTCATAGTCCTGGAGGAGGAGGCTTGAGTTGCTCTGAAACTCAAGAGCAAGCTTGAAAAACACTGCCCCCCCCCCTGTGGGCCATCTGACACCAGCCCGACTACACTGTAAGCAATTGCTGGGTTCCGAACAATTCCTTCATGTCGTCGCAACACAAATCGAGTAAGTTAGCTCAATCTTAAATTTAAGTGGATTGAACTTAAAACTATTAAGCTGTTCCAAAATAAACCTCAAGAATTGTGTTGATTCAGCTCATTTTAATTCAGCAGTTTAAACAAGCAAGTAGTTTGAGTGTACTGTAACGGAACTGTAAACAATTGCTGGGTTCCACACAATTCCTTCATGTCGTCGCAACACAAATCGAGTAAGTTAACTCAATCTTAAATTTAAGTGGATTGAACTTAAAACTATTAAGCTGTTCCATAATAAACATCAAGAATTGAGTTGATTAAGCTCAATTTAATTTAGTATTTTGAACAACCAAGTAGTTTGAGTGTACTGTAAT
>CAIGQQ010037715.1:4021802-4045708 GCA_903798035.1 Danio albolineatus
GAACTGTAAACAATTGCTGGGTTCCACACAATTCCTTCATGTTGTCGGAACACAAATCGATTGAGTTAACTCAATCTTAAATTTAAGTGGATTGAACTTAAAATTATTAAATTGTTCCAAAAAAAACCTCAAGAATTGTGTTGATTCAGCTCATTTTAATTTAGTAGTTGGAACAACCAAGTCAGTTGAGTGTACCGTAATGGAACCGTAAACAATTGCTGGGCTCCACACAATTCCTTCATGCCGTCGCAATACAAATCGAGTAAATTAACTCGATCTTAAATTTAAGTGGATTGAACTTAAAACTATTAAGCCGTTCCAAAAAAAAAAAAACTCAACAATTGTGTTGATTCAGCTCATTTTAATTTAGTAGTTTGAATAACCAAGTCGTTTTTTGAGTGTACTGTAATGGAACTGTAAACAATTGCTGAGTTCCACACAATTCCGTCATGTTGTTGCAACACAAATCGATTAAGTTAACTCAATCTTAAATTTAAGTTGATTGAACTTAAAACTATTAAGTTGTTTCAAAATAAACCTCAAGAATTGTGTTGATTCAGCTCATTTTAATTTAGTAGTTTGAACAACCAAGTAGTTTGAGTGTACTGTAATGAAACTGGAATATGGGAAAGTCAGAAACGACTCTGATGGCTGGGCGATTTTCAATTCACACATTATTTTGGGGGCTGTTTTGGGGTCAATTTGAACTGATTATGCCCAAGGTCGCTAGTTAGGATATGAATCAATGGGAAAATAAATAAATAAATAATAAATAAATAATAAATTACATTTGCGCACCTAAAAAGACTCTTATTTCAGCTCGAGGAAGACTAAATAGTGAGTAAATTTAAATTTTGAGGTGAACTATCCATTGTCGATGCTAAATAAGCTTCATTTTCTAAACTTTTTTGATGCTAAATGATCCTAAAATGGCCTCGGAGGGAAAATGACAACCTTTACGTAAGCGATCGTTATTAAATATAATGTGCTAGAAGAAAAAAAAACACTGTACAGCTTCAGAGGAGAGTATTTTTATGATAAACCCAACAGCGAGCCACCATCCAACAACCTTCATTACGAAAAAGAGAGAACGAAAATGTAAAGGATTATGTTTTTACAAAGGTATAATTTACTTTTTTCAAACAATAGCAGCACTTTTTAAATATTAAAATCTGAGACTACAAAAAAAAAATCTGTAATAATAATAATAATAATAAAACAAAATTCCTGAGGATGACTGAAACTACACCTTGAGATCTTGTTTGGCGCTTATCTGCTGATATATCATCTCACAGTCGATCCAATGAGATGTTCAAGCTGAGAGAAATACTGATGTCTGTGCATGATTCGATTGAAACGTGTTTGTCTATCTCTCAAAAGTCTCTCTCCTCAAAAACTATGTCAGTTTTCCGATCATGACAGAACGGGAGTATTCCTGTACTTGTGTCTTCACACAGACTCTGTGCTTTCGCCGTGAGCCAAAAATCAACACCTCCCCTATAAATCCACACACAAAAATCACTTTTAAACACACACGCGCACACACACACACACACACACGCTGTTAGTCATTAGGCTTGATTGTACACTAAACTTCATATGAACCCAGGCTGTGACCAACTCAATGTGTTTCCTTTATATTACACTGCGAGAGTGGCGTCCTGTTAAAGTCCGTTGTAATGAGGACCCCAGCGCTTGTTGATGTGGTCGAAGGTGTGAGCGACCCACTGCTGCTCCAGAACGCGGTATCTCTCCTCGCACAAATACAGAGGCTTTCCTCGACTGCGGGACAGGAGAAACCGAAAAGAATATATGTTACAGTGGAAATGAGGAGCAGTTTCCTTTCAAAAACACACTATCTATAAAATAGATTGCTATTAGTAAGAGTTCACCAACTCACGGCTGAAAATCTAGACTGGCGACTGAATTCAAGATGTAGTATGATTAGGAGGTTTACCGTAGGTCTCGGTCTTCCTCTCCGTGAGCGTCCAGATACACAGACCCCCACAGGCAGAAGCGATGCCCTCGGATGATAATGATGACGGAGGCGTTTATCAGGAGGAAGATACCAGTCGCCGCTCCGCAGTGCTGGGAGTGCTTTTGATTTTAAAAAAAGAACGAAAAAACGATAAATACAGTGTGGGAAATAAGGATTTTTTCCAGAAAACATATTTCTAAAGGTGCTGTTGACTTGGAATTTTCACCAGATGTTGGTAACAGCTAAAGAAATCCATATATGCAAAGAAAACAAAACTAATTAGTTCACAAATAAAGTTATGCAGAATAAAATGAAACGACGCAAAGAAAAAGTATTGAACACATGAAGAAAGGGAAGTGTAGAAAGGCAGTGAAAACCCAGACAGCAGCTGAAATCTCTCAGTAGTTCTTCAGCAACCTTCTGCCCTTCCTTAGTGTAAATGAATATCATCTGCTTCAGTCTAACATCTACATTATCAGGATGATTAAGATGAAACCAAGGTGGACATTTCAGCAAGACAACGATCCAAAACACAGCAAAGGAAACTCTCAGATGCTTTCAGAGAAAGAAAATCATGCTGTGGAATGGCCCAGCCAATCACCTGACTTGAATCCAGTAGAAAATACTAAATAGAGATCAGATTTGATAGACGAGACCCACAGAAACTCACACCTGAGCAATTACTATACTATAATATGTATTAATACTTACATTTATTATTATTTATTATAGACATGCGTTTTAACATTCTGATTCCACTGTCGAATTATTAAAATGAATATAACTTAATTAAATATTCTTAAGAATGAAATGTTATGTGTTCTTAGGAAGAGTGTACTTGAATTATGACGATATTATATTGTCATTCTGGCATAAAATGGTCTTAAAAATGACAATAATATCATTTATCGCTATATATTTTGGAGCAATATATCGTACAATACAAAATAGATATCGTGACCGGCCTACGCGGAAACAGTATTCCAAACTTTACGTCGCTGATACGTCATGACTTAACAAGCGGATTAGTGTGGACACAAGTTCCTTCAAAGCTCCAGTTCATACTTACCAGCACACACTCGCAGACGCCCTGCTGCTTACAGCAATGACCCTTCAGGCAGACGAACGCGCCGCACACCAGGCACAGCGCGGGGTCTTTGGGGGTCTTTCCGCAGCTGGTGCAGGATTTCCTGTGGTAGTACTGGAAGATGGTGTTGTAATTGTCTGGGAGCTGCAGGAGACGAGGAGCAGCCCACTGCGGATCCTGACCTAAGAGAGACTGAAGAGACACCACATGTTCAATTACATTATATTCAACACCTGGATTATATACTAAAACATGTGATGCTGAAATCCTGGATACTAGTCCATCTCGCACTAATTAAATAAACAGGCCGACTGTACTCAGTGTCAGTGTGGTCAATGCTGAACGGTCGGGTTTTTCAAAAAGGTCTGGAGTGTGATTGCAATTTAATTTTTAACAAATGTCTTATCGTGGTCTTCGCAAAATAAATAAATAAATAAATAAAAACCCTTTCCATTTGTGTCTTTTCTAATACATTAATCTGATTTTATTTATATATTTTAATTACTTTCATTTTTTTAATCCCCAAATTAAGGTGTTGGACTTTGTTGAATCAAGTCAAAAAATTGTGTGTAGATTTTACCTACCCAATTCACACTTATTTCGTTTTTTTTTTCAAATCAGGCATTTTGTGCAAAAATTATTCCCTCATTTTCCAAATCGCCCTCCTGAATCTCCACTAGACGATCTGTTAAAGCTTGAACCACATTCAAAACATTGCATTTCTACCATTTATAATCTTAATCACAATATTAATCCAAGCTCTACAAACCAAGTCAGAGGCGCTTGGGAAGTGAACTTAGGTTTTGAGTTATCTGATGAACACTGGGACCATGTTCTTGAGCTCACACACACCTCTTCTATATGTGCAAGACATGGGCTTATACAATGTAAGATTCTACATAGGGTTTACTACACTAATGCTAGACTTGCTAAAATATACGCCTCTGTCAGCGATGCATGTAATAGGTGCAAGAGATCACCAGCGGATCTTATCCACATGTTGTGGGAATGCCCTAAACTATGTGATTATTGGACTAAAATCTTTAAAACTCTGAAAGATGCATTTAACATAGATCTGGATACAAATCCACTTCTGGACATTTTTGGGTTGGCAGTGGATGCTAACCTTTCGGTAACAGTCCGAAAGGCTTTAGCTTTTACTACTTTGATAGCAAGACGTCTCATTCTTTTAAAGTGGAAACATGTCTCTCCACCCTCTTTTGATGCATGGATATAGAAGTGTTTACTTGCATTAAATTAGAAAAAATGAGACTATCACTTAATGGTTCTTTAAAGACCTTTGACAAGTTGTGGCGCCCCTTTTTAAATTATCTGCTGGCAAACTCTTTTGATTCCTAAGCTGAGCAATAATATATAAATACATACTTATTTTTCATTTTCCCCCTTTTTTATTTTATTTTATTTTTTTTAATATATTCATTATTTGTATTTATTTATTTATTTATTTTCTCTCAAAGGGAAGTTAAAGGTTGTTGAGGGAGGGAAGTGTTCATTTGGGGTAGTGTTAACATCGACATGGAAAGATAATTATAAAATGAATGTGGTTGATATTCCATGTAAAAAACCTAATAAAAGAAATTTGAAATAAAAATTTTTGTGCGTGTTCAAGTGGCAAACATACAACAAAATAGCCAAGTCTTGAAGCAGTTATATAAAAGAAACTATTTTGGTTTCTGTGGCTATATTGACTGTGGCTGTGCCTTACAGCAAGGTCACTGGTTCGAGCCCCTGCTCCGGTTTCCCCCACAGTCCAAAGACATGCGCTATAGGTGAATTGAATAAACTAAATTGGCTGTAGCTTATGTGTGGGTGTGAATGCGATCGTGTATGGGCGTTTCCAAGTGCTGGGTTGCAGCTGGAAGGGCATCCGCTGAGTAAAACATGCTGGATAAGTTGGTAGTTCATTCTACTGTGGCGACCCCTGATTAATAAAGAGACTAAGCCGAAAATAAAATAAATGAATAAATGAATATTGACTGTAGTACTCATTGGCTCTTGAGGGGGCACTGTTTGTTGGAGTGTGTATCAGAAAAAAATCATTCCAGCAAGTTCACACCTTCAAAATCTACAAATTGGTTAACTCTGGCTCATGATTGTACAAAAATAGAAAGATAACAAAAATAACTATAGAAAGTAAATGACAATAGTTTTCAATGGTGTTTTTTGGGGGGTGGGGGGTCAGTGTGTGTGTTTTTGTGGGTGTTTGTGTGTTTGTTGGTGCGTTTGGTTGTGTTTTTTGTGTGGGTGTATGTTTGTGGCTGTTTGTGCATGTATGAGACGCATTGAATGTTGTATAGGCTCAGACCTTCATTTTGTTATACATTTTATCTGCATTGTGTTGGATTATTGATATTTATTGGACAAGTTATACAAAAAGATATAATTATGATAATCTAGATATGACCTATTCATTTCCTTCAGGCGGACATTTTTGTCCAAAGGGAAAGATTAAGGAGTTTTTGTTTTTTCAACCACTTAACATTGATGAATTGAGTCCTCTTTATGTATTCAGATGACAATCTTAAGTAGCCAAGAACTTGAACTGCTCAGATTAAAGGAACCCAATAGATAGAGTAAGCAAATGAATTTTTTTCAAATATAATTATTATTTTTATCTTAATGCACTATATTAATGCAATTTTGCTCTAGGAGGAAGAGCAGATACTGACCGCAGACTGCTGGGAGGGCGTATCAGACAGAGCGATGACCTCTGAGCACCACTGACTGATCAAGTCAAAAGCACTGATGTTCCACTCCAGACACGCTGCGCTGCTCATGGATCCACTGCACTGAACAGAAGCAGCTAATCCCAGACAGCGCGTCAGCAGAGAGAACTCCTCCTCCACCTGTGAGAGAAGCAAACAACACCCATTTCACATCACCTTCATTTTGACAATGCATTTACGTGCAAACTTTATCGACCTTATTCTGAGATGCGGAAGTGCGCTTGTTTTTGAGATGGCTCCTTTCCACAAGACTGTTACGGTGTGTTTTTATTGGTCATTAGCATCTTAAATCCTTTTAATATTTAGATTATTAAAGGGTCATGAAACCCCCCTCTTTCAGTTCAAATCTACCTAAATCGATCTAAAGATAATCATGTTTATATAAACACTATAAACGAGGAGGACTTCTCTCCTCCTGGATCCCCAGCTCTGAATGCAGACACAGTAGAGCAGTGTTTCTCAACTGGTGGGTCGGGTCGCGGGAAAATTTTTAGTGGGTCGCGGAGTGTGTGTAAAACATACATTTTTAATTATTTTGCTTATACCGGACTTTTATTTTGAAATGCTCATACCGGACCTTTATTTTGAAATGCGTATACCGGACTTTTATTTTGAAATGCGCAATTGTACTTTGTAATATTTGTGTAATTTCATCAACTTTGTCCAATAAAATCAATAAAAAATTGTTTATTTGTAAGTCTTGGTGATTTTCTTATGATTTATCTGTCACTACTTGTGTATGTTAACAAATAAATACAAATTAATTCATTATAATTCCTAAAATTAAAATATAGTAGGGCTGTCCAAAAATTAATCGTGATTAATCACATCCAAAATAAAAGTTTAACTTAATATTTGTGTGTGTACTGTGTATATTTATATTATGAATATATAAATACACAAATGCATATACTTGATAAAATGTTGGTTTATATTTAGATATCTAAAAAATATATGTGTATGGCACAAATTTTACATTTGATTATGATGTAACTACTTTGATGTAACTTTTTTATATAGTTTTGGCTTCTATGAATGTGTTTATCACATATACATAATAAATATATATAACACACACACATATTATGTCAAAACAAACTTTTATTTTGGATGTGATTAATCACGATTAATTTTTGGACAGCCCTAAAATATAGTTCCTAAAAATTTGGGTCGCAACTTGATGACCATGCAAAAATGTGGGTCCCATGGCCAAACCAGTTGAGAACCACTGCAGTAGAGCAGTGCTACTTCAACCTTTACCCCTGCCGCTAATCTGGAGAACTTTAAACATAGGTGAACACAGCAGCACGGATATAGCCGATGTGTCTGAATGGTAACGAACTCAACTGATAAAAGACAAAGTCCACCATTCTCCAATTCTAATACAGCTCTCCTGATAAAAATGCTTGCTACACACAAACAGCTTGGCTATATCAGCCCTGACAGCGTCAAGAAGAAAAACATGCAACAAGCCCTGTGGATCATGGAAGCAACCACATACAACCCTTCATGAATGGATAAATACTGCATGTCGTGTGCGGCCATGGTCTCACAGCTTGGCAGGTCTTGCTTGTCTTCAGTAAGCATGTGCTCTCATGAATAATTAAGCAGCAGGCTCTTCTTATAGGATAAGAAACGTATGAATAATAATGAGAAACCAACGCATCATCACTCCACCAGCAGATTCGAGCTAGGTCACCAATTTTGATCCTGACCGAAAATTTATTTTAAATCCGAAATCAGCTGACAAAAGGTCCAAATGATCCAGTCTCCCCACAATTAAAGCTGACAGGTGCTAGCGTCGTCTTAACTGATGCTCAACACACACACACACATCTATAAAATCTCTAAAAAAAAGTACTCCAGGGTGTCTTAAAACCTATGTACATTTGCATTTATTTATGAACGTTTTCTATTATTTTTTAAATCGAATTACGATAAACAAATTACAGCTTGTGCGAGATGTTTGCGTCTATGGGACACGAGAGTAAATTTTAATGCCGTTATCAGTTACAATTTTTGATATTTCTTGAAAGCCAATTATTGAATTATTAATTTGGCAAATAATTGGATGTCTGAGGTCCATGTAAACACAGTCACTGTCTTTCTCCCCTGCGTCTGTGTGTTTGTTTGAAAGTCAGCGCGTGCACAAATGGAAACTCCCATTTTTATGCAAAACCTTCCCTCTTTCTCTCCCACATAAACAGAGCTGGACACACCCACTTTCCTGAGCTTTTCCAAACTAGAGGTGTGAAAACACCACGCTGAGACTGGGGGGTTTCACGGCCCTTTAATGAAACCTTTCCAAATAGAGCTATTCAGATCATCTGGAGAAATTATAATCATTTATAATTTATAATTATAATTTAGATTTAATTTAGATTTATAATCGTTTCCATTTGTGCACTCGCTCCTTTTCACACAGACTGTGTATACATGGACATCAGTAATCGAATTATTTGCCAAATTATTAATTTGTCGACTTTAACGGCACTTTCTCTTTATTGTCGGATTCGCGTGATGGGCGGGGCTTCTGTCTATGGTTTGATGACTGTAGCTTTATTGCTAAATGGCTAAGAGGTGTTTTATAGAGAGAATAACTGTTTTATGTGCTTTATGAAGGCTGATATTCCACTGATAGTCTACTGATGAAGGCTGATAGTCCATTAGATTATTTCAGAGGTGCACCAGCTCTGTGAGTTCATAAACTCCTCCAGAAACTGAACCTGGATGATGGAAGCTTTCAGCTGTGCTTCTGACCGAGCCGAGTTTTCCCTCAGGACACCAACAACAGGCGCTACGTCATAATCACACCCCCACAAGAGCAAGCTCCTGATTGGTTAACGCGGCGCGAACGTCCGCTGAAGCTCATTTTCATTTCATTTTCAAACTGAAGCGATTCGCGCGAATTGCGGCGTTAAGCGCGTCAAACGCGCAGCGCCATTCGCGCGTATCACGTTGCAGGATGCCTATTCGCGCCTTTTGCATTGACTTAACATGTAAATCACTCGCGCTTGATGTGTCTTCCGCAACTGCTGTAAGGTACAATCTTCGAAGCGATCATGAATATTAATGAAGCTGCGCCGCTTACACAATAGAGCGCTCTGGTTGGTTTGAACCAAGTCTATCTCATGAATTAATGCCGAACACACAGAGACGTCAGAACGTGCTGGCCGGGACAGGCGTCCACTCTCCACGCTGGAATATACGCATGGATCTCATCGGCGTGACGCAGCTTCAAAAATTCGTTTCAAACCGGAAGAACGAATTTGCTCGAAATAATGCAAAAACAACCAATTTTCACTCTTTAGTCAATTATGTGTCCTAATAGTGTTTATAGCAGCGTGGGACACATATATCACTGTCAACAGCTCAAAAAATGTGTTTTGGTGTTTCATGGCCCTTTAACCCTCCTGAATTATTAACCCCTCTGTATACTTTTTCCCCAATTTCTGTTTGATGAGATATGTTTCAAGATATTAATATTCAGTAATTACGCAAATCATTGTATAACAGTGGTTTGTTCTGTAGACAATCTAAAAAATATATTGTTTTAAGTCTGATTTATACTTCTGCGTTGAGTGATCGGCGTGACCCACGGCTCCTGCCTTGCGCGTAGTCCTGCATCTATACTTCTGCATGCTGTTTGTGTTGCTCTGCAATAACACTTCCGAAACGCTAGCTGACAGTAGGTTTCTACGTTGCTCTGTTTCTTCGTGGGTGTTTTGTTTTTTTCTGAACGCTACCTTAATGTACAAGTAGCTAAAATTCGCTCATTCAGAGGTGGAAACCATCAGACGTGCAACAACATTAATCATAAGGTAAACACAAAACAACAGTTTCCATCTAGAGCTACTTCAGGAGACTCGACACTTGTAAACACTCACTCCAACAGGTTCGCGCAGCTCTCGGTCCCGCCCACACTGGTCACAGCTACCAAACCGACCAATCACAAAGCTTTTTAGTGTAGTTACATTTTTTTTGAGAGGTGACAATCAGCGTCAGCCATGGCGAGGGCTATGCGACCACGCATATGTGTGCACTTGACGCAGAAGTACAGATCAGCCTTGAGGGGGCTAATAATATTGCCCTTAGAATGATAAAAATAAATAAATAAATTTAAAAAGCTTTTATTCTAGCCGAAATAAAACAAATAAGGCTTTCTCTAGAAGAAAAAATATTATTGGAAATGCTGTGAAAAATTCCTCGCTCTGTTAAACATCACTTGGGAAATATTTGAAAAAGAAAGACAAAATTCACAGGAGAGCGAATCATTCAGACTTCAACTCTGCGGCGAAACAAACTATAGCAATGTTTACCAGGCAGCCGGGTAAGCTGTCTCCATACAGGTGGTGCTGCAGTAAACAGGAGAGTCTCAGGAAGGGCAGACAGAACTGCTGGAGGCTGAACTCAATGGACTGAGGAGACCAAACACTGGAGCTCAACTACAGAGAGAAGACAGCATTATTAACAGCTCATATCTTGTAACGGCTAATGTTTTTAAACTATTGTTTACAGACATGGCTTTACATAAGAAGTGCCCCTGAGATTACTGAAACAACCAACACTATCTCACGACAATTCGTAACTTTTGATTTAGTGGCTAATTCGTATGAATTTGTAAGATCTAATTTGTCCAATTTAGTACGATTTGCTCATCACCCAATGACGGTTGGGTTTAGGGGTGGGGTGCTACGTCTCCTTTTTTAAATCGTACATTTTCGTACGACTTAACTCGTACAAATTTGTACGAATTAGCCACTAAACTGGCAAAACGATCAGGCTGAAACAACCAACTTCAGGCTCAAACCTTCCTTAACAAGAAGCTAATTAGTAGTTGAAACTAAAAGTCTTAATTAATGGTTTATTAATAGCGTGAAATGTGCATTAAAATAAACTGTGAGCCTGGGTTCACACCAGACGTGAAGCACTGCATGAACTTTTTCCCATTTCAAATAGTTCAGCCATTTAAACTTGGGTAGTAGATGTGATCAAGGAGAAACAATAATTAGATAATGATAATTCGGCTCTATTCACATCTTATGTAAATGAATCCCATGAATACTTTAATACAGTGGTTCTCAAACTGTGGTACGTGTACCAGTAGTGGTACGCAAGCGTCCTTCTAGTGGTACGTGGAGGAATCGCTGAATAATTGAAGTATTGATCACACTTTTAACCCTTTGAAGCGTATGATAACAGCGATGTGATCAGTAAATTGATTATAATAAGCTAAATCTTTTATTTTATTTTCAATTTTCTAATGTTTGTTATGTGCTCTATAATTTGAAGCTAATTTCCTTCCCATATTTGTACTGGTTGTTGGGGTGTATCCCTCATTTCTATATCCCAATGTTGACAGGTATAGTTTGATCACTTGCTTTTCTTACACACTCAAACGCGCAGTACGCAGATCTAATAATATCTAATTTAAATATCTAAATCAAATTCATACATTTAAAATAAAAGTAAATGTTTAGATTTTAAAGACATGCTAAGTCATACATACATGCAACATATAGTTCAAAAGGAGTTTATATATGAATAAGATGACATAGCCTATATTCATGAGGTCCAAGGAACTTGACGAATAGGCTACTTTATGATAATACTATTTAGTTTTTTTTTTTACTTAAGTACAGCACCATTTTTAATTAACTTTCAAAGCACATTTTAATTTAAAATGTAGACTTTATTTTTCTTCCTGTAACGACAGTACAGTGTTAATGTTCAAATTGTTTAGAATGTTTAAAGTGGCTGAGAGTAATAAATATTCGTAATAATAATAATTAATCCGCCTCGTTTTTGAACTGTGCAGAGCTGTAGCTGCTTAATCAGGCCTACTGCATTTCAATACCGCTCATTATGGTGGTACTTGGAGAGGCATTTTTTTTCTGAGGTGGTACTTGGTGGAAAAAAGTTTGAGAACCACGGCTTTAATACATTTGCTTTTGCTATTAACCAAGCACTACACAATTGATTCTTATGAAATGAACGTTGGTTTTCATGAAGAAAATCATTTTGAAAGTCTACATTATTATTACTGATGTTGTAAGTCAGTGATATCGACAATCAATTTCTGTTAAATACACTTACATCAAGTCACGTTATAAAAAACAAAAGTGTTTTATCGAATTAATAATGTAATTAGCTCACAATAGCTTCACAAAACCGATGTAGCGGATGTGTGTGGATCATTTATAACATTAGAGGTCGTGGAGACTCACTGCGGACGTTTCCTCAGAGTTGGTGTCATACACGTCTTTGGCCTTCGTCAGCTCGGAGATCATGTGACCCAGGAGGGACTCCCATGATTTGTCAGAGTTTGGCAGGTTCTGTAAAGCAAAAATAAAAAGCTTGAAATCTCTAAACTAGAATCGCAGTCACCTTAAACGAAACACACAACTGTGTTTTAAAACCAAGTGACAACCAAGACGGCATTGCTGGCAATCACAGACGGAGCTGAATATATTTAAAGTCCAAAATTTCCTTTTGTGTTTCTTTTTCACTTGCACACAGAGTTCGACACATATTAATTAATCTATTGCAAAATGATTTGCGAAACAATACAAAATGGTGTCTTCGAGTAGTGAAGATGATTTTGTCATCTTCTCTCTACTTAAAGAAAGAAAAAAAAAAGAGAGAAAATATTTGGTCACTCTTTCTGCAATCTAAGGCCCCGTTTATACTAATGCATTTTTGTTTTAAAACGAATACGTTTTGCTACTGTTACGCCATCCGTCCACACTACGCTGGAGTTTTCAAGCCCCGAAAACGGAGCATTTTGGAAACGCTGGAGAGGCCGTTTTCATTCTAAAAACGCTGCTGCTCCGTCTCAGTGTGAATGGGGGAAAATGAAGATGTCTGAGGCGTGGCTGCTGGACACAGAAACGGGAGCGTGGTTTTAACTATTGTCCATTTTAGGTACTATTGTGCAGTTAAGCTATTGTTCGAGCACTCGCTAATCACTCGCGTTTCAAGCAGCGTAAGCCCTATTTAGAACGCCGGTTTTGGGTTACACCAGGAAGAACCAGCGAGACACATGCTTCCTGTTTATACTTGAACGCGCATGTCCAGAGTGCGCGAATGGTCACATGATATACGTTTTTGGTGGAGTAGTGTGGACGGAGATATGTTCAGAAACGCTGGGTGAAACGCTAGTGTGGACGCAGATCGTTTTCATGCTAAAATGCTGTTTTAAAACTAAAACGCACTAGTGTAAACGGAGCCTAAGGATGGGATGAAGGAGATCCACTTCCTCAAAGAGCTGTGGGATTATCCCGACACATTCAAAGTTTATCTCAGGTTGTCCGTGGCTTAGTTTGATACTTTGCTAGTGATACTGGTACCACGTGTTAAAAAGAAACCCGCGAATTTCCATGAACTAATTGATTCTGAACAGAGACAGTCTGTTTGTCCACAGAGATACAAACAGACCAACGCTATCTCACAGCAATTAGTAACCTTTTGAATTAATGGCTAATTCGTATAATCTTATTCACAAAATTTAGTGCGATTTGCTCATTCAACCAATGACGGTTGGGTTTAAGGGCGGGGTTTGGTGCCACGCTAGAGCTGAAGATCTTTGCCCAAACCCGAAGGAAGCAGACAGGTTCAGGCTTAATTTCTATCATTTTAGATGGGGTTGGGTCAGGTTCAGGCTTGCGTGGTAAATGAACAGTCATGTGATGCATTTAGATTAGCGCAAGAAAGTAATCAAATTGTTTGTTATAACATCAAACCCCATCCCTGCAACGGTGAAACAAAAGATGACGGAGAAGTTAAAGAGCGAATTTTGCAGACTGGGAAAATGTACAGCAAGCTGACTGGGAAGATGACGAGTTCATGGAAAATGAAATGGATGTTCTTGGCTGGTGGAAGATGAACAAACAATCCTACATAAAACTTGTAAAATTAGCCAGATCAGTAGTACTATGCATCCCGGCCAACAGCAGCAGCAGTGAAGGGTGTTTAGTGCTGCTGGACGCACAATCAGTGAGCGCAGGACCGCGCTAAAGCCATACAGTGGATTCAATAATATTCCTCCACAAAAACACGTAGCCTAATCTTGGTGAGTAAAGGATTTTCAAATTATAACTAAATATTAAATAAATCATAAATGCATAATGTAGAGTATACAGGCTAATGCTGGGATTATTCTTTTAATATTCAGCTTCACCGTCACCTTGAGGCCAGATTGTGAAGAAAAGTGGTTTAACAAATCCTGCAGAGCCTTTATCTTAATTTCATTATTGCAAAATACCCGTCACAATTTAGCATTTATTTTAGCTTAATTTGTTAGGAAAGACTTGTTTTTATAGGTGTGTTGGCCAATTTAAAGGCTAAGTGTATGTACCTTGGCCTATTTAGAGTGCTGAGATGTCACAATATTACAGAGGACTTATTATATATTTTTTTGTTCCACCTTCTAAGTGGCTTCTATACGTTTCCCTGCTGAAAAACCCAGTTTCAACCAGCACAATGCTGGTTGGCTGGTTTTAGCTGGTTGACCAGCCTGTTTTTAGAGGGGTTTTGGCCATTTCCAGGCTGGTTTCCAGCCATTTTTAGCCTGGTCTTAGCTGATCAGGCTGGAAAATGACCAGCTAAAATCAACATAAACCAGCTTAACCAGCCTGGTTTAAGCTGGACATAGCTGGTGTTAGCTGGTCGTCTCCCAGCCTGATCAGCTAAGACCAGGCTAAAAATGGCTGGAAACCAGCCTGGAAATGGCCAAAAACCCCTCTAAAACCAGGCTGGTCGAAGCGTTTTTTTTTTCCACTAGGGTTGTTATGACTAAATTATGATAAAACACATATCATCGACTCATCCTTGAATAAAGGCAAAAGAGCTGTGTGCATGTGCACATTTGAATAATGTCGGGCTGTAAACAGGTTCAGGCTTTTAAAAAGCTGTCAATCAAAATGTACTTGACGGGCTCAGGCAGAATTCTGTCAGGCTCGGGCCCTGATGGGCCTAACTTTTATGGCCTGATTCCAGTTGTATCCCATGCCTCCTTTTTAAAATGATACATTTTCATATGACTGAATTCCTACAAATTAGCCACTAAACCGACAAAACATAAAATAGTTTCCTCATGACATCAGGCTGATCAGACACATATTCAAACACCCAATCGAGCTGAGAAACTAGCATACTATAAACCACAGTACACTTGTATTGTATTAGTTTCTCTGACACCATTTTAAAATTTGCCTTTCACTTATATTGCGGCCCTGAATTGTCAAAACACCTCTCAAAAGGCCCTTTCCCAATTAGATTATTTTCATGACAGACGAAAGTTTTCTGAGGAGAAAAAATAAAAAAATAAAACAAATAAATAAATAAATAAAAATGTATACATAAAACAAAAAAAATAATTAATTAAACAAAAATAATTAAAATAAATAAATAAATAAATAATGATTAAAAAAAAAAAAAACAAGGGACAAATGTTTCAGAGGCAGTGTGTCAATAAGATTGACTCTGTGAGGTTGAATTTATATTTAAATGTGCTAAAATTTCGGACTCTGTGTGCAATAACATTTACAGTTTGCTTTGCTCCGAAACATAAGTGTGTTGATTTAATTTGTAGTCACAATTTACAAAAGCAATGAACACTTCAGACACAGAAAGAGATTCTCTATTATGACTCTATAATGTGGACTGATGAAATGAAATTAAATCCATCTATTTCCCACAAACCCCCTCAAAACAGGCATTTAATGGAGTTCAGAGGCATTACTAATGACCTGTTCTGTGCTAATGAAAACAGAGATTTATCTGAATATTTTGCTCAAGTAACTCTTCATATGGGATCTGAATAAACTGAAGATTATTGCCATCATCCACTTCAACAAACAGGATTGAGGGGCAATAACATGATTGCGCCCTTTAGAAAATGAGCTTATCATGGAGGGTCTTGGTGTGCAATTTAATCATAATAAAAGGAATCGTTCCCATTTTCCAAATTGAAATGGACGAGCCACACTGAAACAATGTCAAATAACCAGTACACATTCACCACTAAAATAACAAATGGTAAAAATAGTTACGTTTCTACCGAAGATCAGGCTGGAACTGAAGTGTCTAGGCAAAAGTTGATCAGAAGTATAAGATGATCATTTTTTCCTTTCTATGATTTTAATTTACTAAAAAATTTAATTACTATGTCCTAAAATATTTGTTAAACTAATTAAAAAAAAAAAAAAAACAACAGCCAATTTACATGTTAA
The DNA here is from genome assembly GCA_903798035.1 of Danio albolineatus. Lineage (NCBI taxonomy): Eukaryota > Metazoa > Chordata > Actinopteri > Cypriniformes > Danionidae > Danio > Danio albolineatus. The sequence goes on from CAIGQQ010037715.1 coordinate 4,037,847, forward strand.
ATCTGTAAAACAGAATTTGAAAGTGTCCAGGCCTAATAGGAGTTCATGAGAGATTAAATAAGATTAGATTCAACTTTATTGTCATTACACATGTACAAGTACAAGGCAACGAAATGCAGTTTAGGTCTAACCAGGAGTGCAATAGCAGCAAGTGCAGGATTTAGATATAAATTATAAGTGCAGTTATAGAAAAACTACAGTGATATTTATAGATGGATGTACTGTGAATATTATAAACAGGTTGTATTAGCTATGAACAGGGATTTACAATAGACAATTATATGTACAGGTTGCTATTAATCCTTTCATGCATGGTGTCCACATTTATGGACAGTTCATTTAACTTAATTGTGTAATCTATTCTATTTTTTCCAAAGATGTTATAAGTAGTTGAATATTGTATATATAGACATTTAACAAATATATCAACATAAATAGTCATTTAAAATGACATATTACAGCATTAAATGGCCATTTTACACATACATATTGAAACAAATTAGCATTTTGCCTTCTAAACAGGGAAAGAATAGGTCAAGAAGTTAGTGCAGAACAACTGAGAATATTCCAGAGGACAGTGGCAGTGAGATGCTGCTTTGAAATGTGCCAAAAGAAAACCAGATACATCTGTGTCCAGTGTCAGGTTGCCCTGTGTCCTGACTGGGCTTTCACACGAAATAAGAATAATTTCTTGCGTGCTGCAAAGACACCAGTTTTAACTAAAAATACTATAACTGAGATTTAATATGAAGATAAGGATGAAATAACAAGTTGTTAATAATAATAATAATAATAATAATAACAATAATAATAATAATAATAAGCAGTGAATGTGTACCATGATTTACCCATACCGCAAATGTTTCTGCATTTATAACACTAGTGTTATTATTGTTCCAACAATATGTGTTTTGTTATTGTTATTATATTGCACTATTATTCCTTTTAATAAATGAGCTGATATGAATAGAATAACAGGCCCCTCTTAAACCTTTGTTGCATGGTGTCCACAAACGTGGACAGTTAAATAATTGTAAAAAAAAATTGTAAAAATGAAAATGGATATCAATTCTAGTGTCATATTAAAGTTATAAATAAAGTAAGTAAGTTTTTTATAATTCATGCATGAAAGGGTTAATAATCAGAAGTGTGCAGATACATAAATATAATTACAAATGTACATGTACAGTGGGTATGTACAGTTCAAATTAGGGCTGTGCAATATGGACAAAATAATCATATTGATATTCTTGGAATGAATATTGCGATTGCGATTTTATTCATGATTTTGGCAGCTGTTTTTGCTTTTTCACAATGAAATAAGATAGTATCAAGTTTAATAAACAAAACTGTAGTAAAACTGTCTTTAAAACAGACAACATAAAATAAATGAAGATGAACCAACCTCACCTCAAGTTAAATACATACTGTACACAGTAGCACACACTGCTTGATCAACAAAACTGCATTAAATTGTGTTAAAAACAGACAACATAAAAAAATAAAGATGAACTAACCCCAATTCCAGTCATGACAATAAATAAAAACTAAAGTAAATCAAAACCACCTATTCGGTTCTCCCGCTCAACTTCGTCATGCGCGGAGTGAGCTCTGATTGGTTAACATCTTTCTCCCGCACAGCTTAGCTGTAATTGCCCAGTGTGCTGCGTCAGCTCTGATTGGTTAACATATTAAATTCATGCGCACAAGAACATATTCTAAATAATAATGTAAATAAATTAATAGATAAAATTGCAGCCTTACGCGATTTAGAAATTGCATGTGCTTAAACTGCAATTTTTTTGCTATTGCGATTAATTGCACAGCCCTAGTTCAAATGAATGAATCAGTGCAATGTAGCGATACTAAATAAAATCAATTGTCTCTAGTTTTACTAGTTAGTGAATAAAGTAACCTATTTATAACGCGCTTTTAAGTGGTAGGCTATTTTTAATACAATTCTTATTTATTGTAAGTTACGGAAATTACTCTAGCTTTCACAGTGTTAAATAGAGCAGTGTTTCTCAACTGGTGGGTCGCGACCCACTTTTTAGTGGGTCGCGGAGTGTGTGTAAAACATTAATTTTTAACTTATTTTGCTTATACCGAACTTTTATTTTGAAATGCTTATACCGGACTTTTATTTTGAAATGTTCATACTGGACGTTTATTTTGAAATGTGCAATTGTACTTTGTAATATTTGTATAATTTGATACATTTTGTCCAATGACATCAATAAAAAATTGTTTATATGTAAGTCTTGGTGATTTTCTTATGATTTATCTGTCACTACTTGTGTACGTTAACAAATAAATACAAATTAATTCATTACAACTCCTAAAATTATAATATAGTTCCTGAAAATTTGGGTCGCGGCTTGATGACCATGTAAAAATGTGGGTCCCATGGCCAAAGCAGTTGAGAACCACTGAAATAGAGAAATCCAACACCCGTCCACAGAGCCTCCCTCATCAGAGTGGTTGAAAGTAAACAAAAGAGACAAATCGACGACAACGAATCCTACAAATGCAGGGTTCCACAAAATTCATTCATATTGCCCCAACACAAATCAATAAATTTAACTTGACAGATTTAACAAATTTAAGTGAATTGAACATAAAAATAATAATAGTGGTGGTACATTTTAAATAAGTAGTTTGAACAGTGCAAACAGGGCCTAAATCAGCCATTTAAAATGTGAAGGAAATGTGGGAGATCGTGAGGACCAGGATAGAGAACCACTGAAGTAAACCACTGTTATAAGGGCAAATGGTTGAAGTACACCCCGGAAATGTGCTTTCTGATTGGTGGTTAGATGGATAGGTGATTGGGTCATGTGTTTGACAGGGAGGTCAAGCGTATTCATTGGTGGTCGTACCTTCTTAGCAGCTCCAGTGTTGCTCCAGGCGAGTCTCTCCTCGCGGCTGAATCTAATGGAGAGCGCAGCCAAAGCCTGTGTGAACTGCAGACTGTACAACACCTTCACCACACACGTGAAGTGCTCTGCACACAAACGCACAAGAACACAACATGACTAACAACACCACTGGATGGGGGATCGTATGTTTAACACTGGTTTAAACACCACATCAGATTTAACCGTGGTCATCCTGTGTATGATTCATCGAAATATGTTGATTTAAGATTAGGATGGAAGAAAAACATTCGATTTGACTCAAAACATATAACATTCTGAGTGTTTCAACATTCTGGGCAGACATTTGCGTACGGTGAAATTGTGACAATTTTGTTTAATCATGCCAAGTTCTTTGTATTGTGGGTTAACAAAGCTAACGAAGTAAAACGATGTCTACTCGATGTAATTTAAATGTCTAAAATTGTATTGTGCGTTCTAGGGTTGGGTGATGTCGACCAATTTGCCATCGTACGATGTCTAATGTAAAACATTACATAGGTGGTGGTGAATTAATTATTTATGAATAATTCATTAAATCATAACAAAATAATTATTTGTAGCCTACCATTTCAACAACCTGACCCGCATGACCTTTGTTTGACCCATAACCAAATCCTAAATAAATAAAGATAAGTTACACACAAATTACCACCTGTCAATCACTTTTTCCACTGGAGTGAATAGGCAGAGTGATCTGTGTCGTTATAATGGCGTCGACAAACTTGGCTGGTAAAAAAAAGGTGCACAACCAACAGTGTCTGAGGTTAACGCTAAAATTACTAAGTACAAGCGTGAAAGCGGAAGATTGTCACGCGTTACCTGATAGATTCAAAAGACCGAAGAGTTGTTAGATAGAGACAAGGCTAATTAAATATCATGTTTAACAAGTTACTATAGTGAGACGCGATCCAGCGTTACACCCTTGATCAACTGTCCGACATGCACTGCTCTCTGGAGCTCAGAGGAGGACATGACAGTGTGTGTGGCTGTGTCTGTATGTGTGTGTGGTCACTTGATGGCCGTTTTCAGTGGACGGAGGGCTTGTCTGAAACGTCAGTGTGGACGTGGATCGTTTTCGTTCAAAAATGCCATATTAAAATTAAGATTAGTGTAAACTAATCTTCAGCGTAATTATTAAAATTATTAGTGTAAACGGAGCCTAAGTGTGTATTTTTCGTGAGCGGGTTTGCGACACCGGCGAGGATCGGCAATGCCGGCATCCATGCCATTGGCGATGGATGATGGCATCATCTATCGACCAAACCCTAGTGTGTTCATTTAAAGACTTCACTTGCACTTAAACTGCTTTAAATGACATTTTAATTGACATCTGGGTTAAAATTCTGGTTTAAATGTGAAGTTGAAAAGATTTTTTTTTTAATTTAGGTTAAGAATAGTTTTGGAATTGCATCATGAGCCCAGTATCAAATCGTAAACCCCTAAAGATTCCCCTACTATTAACCCTTATGTACTGTTGGGGATGTTTTCATTCGTTCCGGAGTGATGTTGTGTCTTAATTTGGCCATAACTTACTCTGTGTTTCAGCTAGCAGAATGATTTATGGTGACAAATCTTATTTTGTCATGTTTTGAGAAAATGCTTTGATTTTTTTTTTTTTAAAGAACTCAACAATACACTCTGGGCAAATGTACTACCCTTTTGTTATGTTCGGGACGAAAACATCCACTGAATTAAACTGCTGTAAAGATCATCAGATAAATTAATAAATATATATATATATATATATATATATATATATATATACATACACCAAATTTCCCACCAAATGCGGGTAGATTTCAGATGTGGCGGGTTAGACAGACACCCCACTAGCCACTTTGGCTGGTTGAAAATATTTTTTAAATTGCTGGAGCTGCCTCGTCCCTAAAGACTAGATTTTTGGTTTAAGACCATGTGTCAATATTTGGCAAATGTGCTCGTAGAATCGAGAAGCAGCACAACTGATAAGTGTTCGCGCGAGCAAAAGAAATAAGGTAAATACCAAATGAGAGGACGATCATGCGTACGGTGAGACACAGGCGATCCTCTCTCACTGATGGTTGTGAGAGAGGCACAACTGATGTGATGCACGCGAGTTCATAAAAGCTCCGGCTTTCCTGCGCAAAACAACCGTGCCTGGAAACGCAACTGGTGCGATTGTTTCTCTTCGAAATAGATTGGGAAAAAGCGGTACTCGTGTACCCACAGTCCTGCTGCTTTCAAGACATCTCCAGATTTTTTGTACGCAGCAGCGGTTGCCGCTTTCACTTTTACCATTCTTTGAACACATTATTAACGGTAATCTGTCACTGATTTAGTGGAAAAAAAAAGAAAAAGAAAAAAAAACATACAAAATGACGTGTTTTCAATATAAAAAGTAATTGTGGACTGGATTTTTTTAACCTTTTATCAAAGTCTTGAACATGTGAAACAACATTCCCTTTGATGCATGTTTTTTTCCCCCTAGTTTACTGTTGGTGGTTGTTTTTGACCCATTGACATCAATTATAACCACATTTTTTGATCCATATAATCATGCATTTTTGATCGTTGGTGTTTTTTTTCTGTTTGGAGAGTGGTAAAAGTTGTAATTTTTACTGTTGATCATCAGTTGGCCCCATTAACCCTTTAGAAAAAAAGCTTAGTTGCTATATTTTATATGGAGGATTACAGCAAATTAAAAAGTGTGTGTATGTGTGTCTGTGAGTGTGTGAGAGTGACCTTTGCACACTTACCTTGATGCATCAGAGAAAATCAAAATATGCATCTCAGAACTACATGGAGTAAACAAAAACAAAGACTGTGCATTTATGCACCATCAAATGTGGTTATAATGGAAGTCAATGGGGGCAAAAACACCCCCCAGAAGTAAATTAGGGAGAGAAAAAATTTAATTCTAGCTATGCATCAAAGCCAATGTTGTTGCTGATTGTTCACATGCCCAAGGCTGTGATAAAAGGTAAAAAATAAATAAATAAATCCAGTCCACAATTACTTTTTTTTTATTTAAAAATTACGTCATCTTGTGCGTGTGTGTTTTTTCACCAAATCAGTGACATCATTTGGGAATTTGGCAATTAAAGATTTTCTAAGCAATTTAGTACTTTTGATCTTTTGATCAGGACTAGAGTTGATTAACAGATTTATGCAAATATATATATATATATATATATATATATATATATATATATCTGATGCATTTTTACAGCAGTTTAAATTAGTTGATTTTTCATATCGAACATAAGAAAAGGGTAGTAAATTTGAACAGTTCACAAAGGTTAACCCCTATCAAAATTATAAATTAATTTAAATGTTGTTACCCATATTTCGACGAAAAAAAAAGTGTGCTGCACTTTTTATGCCCCTAGGCAGCCACAGAATCAGCTGTGTATTTTGCGTGAGTTGATATTGTTAGAATTGTAATATTTTACAATACTGTGATATTGATGATTTGTGAAGTCGTACAGCTCCGGATAACTCGAAACAGACCACTAGTCTCGACTCCATCTTTAAAAGCCTCCGTAGTTGTCTTGACAACACAAACACTAGTGTCAACTCAACGGAAACCCCGCCTCTGCTATCAATTCATTGGACAATAAAAAGGCACAACTAACATAGCACCATTTTTACGCTTAGAGTTTACTTTTTTCTAGCTGCAGGCGCACAGAGCGCACCGTCAAAAACGCAAAACACAGCAGACGGTTAAAACTAGGAAATCAATCAATCTCAATGCATAAAAACGCATTGGTGATCAAGCCAGTTTCGACTTTATTTTATTGTATTACCAATCTTAATATGTTCATTTCCCTGAATAAACGCATTCGTTCTAATAACCAGATTCAGCCACTCTAACAGCTCTATAGACCCCGGAGCTTTCAGGAGAATTGTGTCTCTTGTTAAGGCGCCACGAAAATCAATCATGTGACTGAGTGCAGAAAAAGGACATCTGATTTTCTAGAGAGCGTAATTAGCCCTTTGTGCGCGTGAAGCAGGTGTTAAGAAATCCACACACACTTTCACTAACGCACAATGACAATCCATTAACATTCCACATCAGAGACAATGACACCCCTCTCTCTCTCTCTCACACACACACTCACTCCATGTCATTGTGGCAGCACTATGCTTTTCGAGTCTTATAAACGATTTTCTGTAGTTTTTTAGTCTTCAGAGTGACGTACAGAATCGATGTCCTGTTCACAATGACAGAGCACATGATGGTTATTTGAGTCAATCAATGACCAGTGATCCACCAGGAACAGTCATGGCCCATTTAAAGACTGAACACATGTGTGAAAGTAAGTAAGTGTGTGTAGGGACAGAGGATGATGGGCTTTTTAAGTGGTATAAATAATACGTCTTTTGCAGCACGGCCATTCATTTCCACAACTTTAAGTGTTTGTTAGGAAGAAAAAGTGTATTAGGACACTGCAAGATGGATTTAAAATGTAGCATAAATCTAAACGTTAAAAATATGTTCAAATAAATCAACCGAGTCGTTCACTGTCGGTCTTTTCTGGCTTCTTGAATAGGACTAAACATTATGTGCTCACTTTCTAAACTAATCAAAGGAATTGGGCTAAACGATAAATCAACAAAAGATCGAATTTAGCAACAGCTACAATTGTCTTGCACATCATGTGAGGAAAGTATGGTGGTGTGATCAGTAGTGAATATCCTCCTGAAGCCCAGAGGGCGCTCTCTCTTGCGCGAATCACACAGAACAACCAAACAAGCCCAGGAGAAATCCAAAAAAAATATTAGTTTATGCGAAATCCTAACATAGAGATTTATATTAGATGTTGAAATAAGACAAATGAGACAGACATACTGTGAAAAATTCCGTGTTCTGTTAAACATAAAAAAAAAAGAAGAAGAAAAAAAAACCTAAGGGGGGCTAATAATTCTGACTTTAACTGTGTCTATATATATATATATTTATAT
>CAIGQQ010037715.1:4089919-4101074 GCA_903798035.1 Danio albolineatus
TTTAAAAGAACACTTCTTTTGGAAATAGCCTCATTTTACAAGTGACGTAGAGTTAAACAATCCCTTCAGTCAGTCTCTCGGTCTGGCGGGAACCCTTTTAGCTTAGCTTAGCATAAATCATTGCTAAGTTAAGCTAAATGCACAAGTGGTGACAAATTTGTCCTACTTCGTTTAAGTAAATGAATGTAGCAAACAAAACATTTTTTTGAAGAACTGAAAAACTTTACTTTAAAAGACTTTAAAAGAAAACTTCTTTGGGAAATAGGCTCATTTTACAAGTGACGTAGAGTAAAACAATCCTTTCAGTCAGTCTCTGGGTCTGGCGGGACCCCTTTTAGATTAGCTTAGCATCAATCATTGAATCAGATTAGACTGTTAGCATATTGCTCCAAACCCTTTTTAAAAAATCATTGCGGTTTTGGTATACAAATGTAATGACAGAAGCTTTAATAGGAAAATTATCTAAGCTGTTTTTGCCATTTTTGAACGCGATGCTTATGGTCTAATACGATCTATTGACCAATGCTAAGCTAAGCTAAATATGGTCCCGCCGTTTAGGTTGAATGGATTAACTTGTTGTGTTGTTATCTATTTCAAAACCAACTGAATGAATGACTTTTTTTAAATGCTACTTTTGTTCAGTGCTGACATGATTACCTGCGATAGCGACAGAAAACTGATTAGCGGTAATCATCGTACTGACATACGCAACACTTAACAAAACCTGCTTCCAGCAAATCAGGTTAGACAGCGGAGCGAACGCTACAATTACTGCTCACAATCCAAACCAATGAACCTATAATGAAACGTGCACCATGACAAGGCTGCTTTTCAGTGAGAAAAGCCTGAATAAGCATGACAAGAGCCTTAAATAAATATCCGTCAACCTCGATCAGCCCAAAGCGATTGTGTCCGTCTTTCTCCTTTGTTATTTGGACAGAAGGAAAGACACTTAATAGAGGGGCATAAACTAAAACGGACAGGAACATCATGCTTCGATGGTTTTCAGCTGACAACATCATGGACAGGAAGGCATGCTGTTTAATACTGTTCCGAGTACATCTGCTATGGTGACCTCCAGACATAATGTGTGCGCTAAAAATCCTTATTTTACTGACTAGGCTCTTGATGATATCAAATTGTCTTGTCGTGATTGATTGCTGAAGCTTTTTCACTTGGTATACGGTGTTGTCGACGTCATTTGAAAGTGCATTTTTATTTTGTTTTAACATCAATTTCTGGTGTTTTGTTTTTCAACTTGAATGTGAACGTCATAAAGGCGTGGAAAATGGGACGGCAGTGAGCTGGAAGAACGGAGGTGGGACCGACACACATTTTCATGTATTGTTTGGCGATAGATAGATAGCAAAAAATGTCTGCAGATTCTGTCTATTTCTGCGGAGAATTTTGTAAAAAAAAAAAAAAATCTGCGGATTTATGCAGAATGATTTTGGGAGTGTCATAACTAAATAATTAATAAATGAACTAAAAAATAATAGCTTTTTAACTTTTATTTAATGTTTACAATGCAAATCCATCTAGATCAACTTATTTGTTAAACAAAGCAAGTCTCTCATATAATATATCTACTAAAATACAGAAAATATTACTTTACAAACTGTATTGTGAATAAATCAAATGAACAATTTAAAATTAGTCCATAATATTACTGAAATTAATTACAAAACTGAATAAATATAAATGTACACAAGTAAATAAATAGACACAATGATGGGCCAAAAATCGGTGGAAACCTGTGGATTTCTGCGTGCTCAGATTCCATCTGGGCCTAGCGATAGATTATCGCTTTATATAATAAATTTTGTTTGATATCATTTAAATGGTCATTTTGATGCATTATCTTTGGTAAATTACCTGTTTGATAAATTAATGAAAGTGAATGGAGTGAAGTGCGTTCGAAAACAAAGCCCGCAACCATACTTTCGTTGCCTCAGCCAAAAGGCCAGAACGATGGTATTTTCACAATACTGACCAAAGCTACGATATATACTTTAACAATATATACTTTATATAGCTACAATATTTACTTTAACAAGTATAACAAAAATCTGTGACTTTTGCAGCTCAAAGTCAAAACTTAAATTCAGAGAATTTATATGTTAACATTATATTGAAACATCTGTTTACATTTTCCAAAACTACAAACCACTGAGTTATGGATCAAAACAACATCAACCTGGGAAAATTCTTTAGATTTTAAATGAGGTAAATAAAACATGCATTATGGATGTGACCAAAAAAAAAATGCAAGTTTATAGTATACAACAAACTGTGTAGAAATTCTGTGAATTTAACAGCAGGACCCAAAAGAAACAACGCTAATCGAAACGGTAAGAGTTGGCTTATGAGGAAAAAGCTTCATTACATATGAGACACCTCTCCGTTATGAATGTGACAGATGTGAAATTGCCACTTGTGTGACTATTAAATCAAATATAATAGTTAAAAAAATTTGACAGAGACATTTTTAAAAGTACTGTAAAACACTTGCTTACACAAAAACATGGAAACGGTTTAGCTATTTTGGTGAAAACGCAATATTTTCATGGAAAGGTTGACATTTGCATGGAATTGCTCTTATTTTAAGTAGATTAAAACAAACAAACGAAACAAAAGTAGAATATGCGCCCGTTTCCACTGAACGGCTTCTATGGCCATTTCCACTGTCAAAAGGTACCAAAAAGCGTACAGTAGGTGAAGAGACGCTATTGGTTTACAGAGAAACATCACTAACGCTTGCACAAGCCAGGAGAATAAACACAAAGGAAGCGCCATTTTTAAATACACAGCTGAGACATTACACCGTAATAATACATACATATAATGAGCCGGGGTCGACTCAAGCTCAAACAAACCTTGTCGTCGTCTTATTGAACAGCCACAATGCCAAGAAGAGCAGAATCTGTCGTGCGCCCGGTTGTTGTTTACAAGGGTGCCTTAAAGCGCGAGTGGTTTCACTTTCTTGAGAGATTAGCGTGTGCTCGCTGTGGGATTATATTTGAAATAACGAATTTGAGCTGATGATAATATTGTGTGCGTGTTTATTGACGTGCTTCTGACATCCTTTCAGAAATGAACAAAAAGCGAAAAAACAAAGAGCAAGCCTAAAAAAAACAGAAGCAAATGATTCTTTCAGCAACCTAAAAGATGAACAAACTGCCATGTTTAACTATTATCATCGCCTTTTGGATTATTATGAACTCGGAATGACGGAATTACTTTCTAACAAGATGTTAAGGTTACATGTGCTCGTGAAGAATGAGGATAGGTTTGTTCTGATTGTGTAAGTTTCGTATCATTTATGAACCCAAATAAGGGTTAAATGTATGTTTTGGGTCATTTTGTTTGTAATTCGTAACATTTTGAAGACTGTAAATCTCTGTTTGTCTTCATAAATGTTTTATAAATTTTTTTATTTTATATAATCACAGACGTTACAGTAGGCCATTTCGCATAATCATTGATCTGCAACTATAATTAAATTAAGTCCATAGAAAGGTTAGTGTTAACATTTATACACAAGTATTTATGTATATAAATCGTTTGTTGAGTAAGAAGTGCTTCTCATACTATATAAGAACATTGAGTGAGAATGACGTCGACTGCAATATTCTGTTGTTCACCACACCTACCAAAAGGGTACCATAAATCTCAGCGGTTTCATTCGGTTGACATAAATATTAGATTCGATGATGGGTCACAGTTGTCTAATGTACATGAATTTAAATATCTAGGTCTTTGGCTCGATGCTCATTTGTCCTTTAAACCCCATATTGATTTTATAATTAAAACGTCATATCTGTGTTTAAGTTGTCTTTAAATGAAAAACAATTAATAGAACAATAAAGTAAGAAAAATTTTTATCTTTCAATTAATTCTTCCTATAATTGGATTATGATTATGCACAACACTGCTGATATTAATTTAAAACCTTTAAATACTGTCTTCAATTCTTTGTGTAGATTTGTTTTAAGATGTCCCTATAGAACCCATCATTGTATATTATATGAAACCCTTGGTTTGCTTCAACCTAAGTTCCGCAGACAGTATCATTGGTATTTGTTTCTGTTTAAATGTGTTTATTTTAGTTTTCCCTCTTATTTAAAGCAGTTTTTTGTTCCATTTACTTCATCATATTCGCTTCGTCATATGCAACAGAATTATTTGGTTATATTCTCCGTAAATATAACATACAGTTCCACTGCTATGCGGATGACACCCAGCTCTATCTTTCTGGCAAACCCTCTTCTTGTTTTCCACCTACATCCCTTACAGTCTGCTTAGCAGAAATCAAATCTTGGCTCTTGCTTAACTTTCTCAAATTAAACAGTTCAAAAACTGAGGTTCTGCTTGTTGGTACCAAATCAACACTCTCCAAAACTGACAGCTTTGCTCTTTCTATCGATGATTGTTCCATTTATCCCTCTAAACAGGTCAAGAGTCTGGGTGTCATCCTCGATAGCACACTATCTTTTGATTCTCACATCAATAATATCACCCGGTCTGCTTACTTCCACCTACGCAACATCAACCGTCTCCGCCCTTCTCTTACCCCACTGCTGTTCTTGTCCATAGCCTCGTCACATCTCGTTTAGATTACTGCAACTCCCTTCTCTTTGGTCTCACTAATAAATCCCTCCGTAAGCTTCAGTTGGTCCAGAATTCAGCTGCCCGTATCATCACTAGAGCCCCTTCTTCTCATCACATCACCCCTGTCCTGCAGCAGCTTCACTGGTTACCAGTTCATTTTCGAATTGATTTTAAAATTTTGATGTTAACTTTCAAAGCCATCCACAATCTCGCCCCTCCGTATTTGTCTGCCCTCATCTACATTGCTGCTCCCTCTCGCACCCTGAGATCTTCTTCTTCCCTTCACTTGTCTGTTCCCTCTGCTCGGCTGTCGTCAATGGGCAATAGAGCATTCCGCCGCTCTGCTCCCTAGCTTTGGAACTCACTACCACCTGCCATCAGAAACATTGACTCCCTCACATTATTCAAATCAAAACTCAAAACCCACCTATTTAAGATGGCTTTTAATGTTTAATCTGTACCTGCACTATTGTTGTGTATTTTAATATTATTTTTCTTAGTATTTTATTGATCTTGTTTAATTGTACGGTGTCCTTGAGTTGCCAGAAAGGCGCCTTTAAATAAAATGTATTATTATTATTATTATTATTTTTTGTTCCTAGAGTTATAACAGAAAGCGGCCGCAGGTCCTTTCAATACAAAGCTCCTTCCGACTGGAACAATCTCCCTTCCCTTTTCAGATCAATTACATCATTTCGTCTTTTCAGGGCCAATTTATTTTCTTTTTTGGAAACAACTTGTGAATGTTATTAATATTGGCTCCTATTTTAATGTTTAAATGTTTATTATTTATTTTTATATGAAATTGTTTGTACTTCTGATTATATGTTTTGTTTATTTAGGCTTTAGACTGTGGGAAGTGTTTCGGGTGAAGTGTGCTGCTTGTCTGTTTGTTTGTTTGTTTGTTTGTTTTGTTAGCTGTATGTTTGTTATGACGTGTTGTACTCTGTCTGATTTATGAATTGTTTAGGGACCCCCTCGAAAATGAGATGATTCATCTCAAGGGGCTATCCCATTTAATAAATTCAAATTTGACAGTTGAGACACAAGCCTGATAAAGTGACCAGTACCGAACCATACCACACTGCGCTACTAACGGTGGTACGATACGCTTATGGTTGTTTCCAATGTCAAAAGGCGTACCAAACCAAACCGTACTACTTTTTAATCAGCCTTTGCAAAGGTTACCAAGGATGCCATGCACACCCTTTATGCAGTGGAAACGCAAAGCTGATAAAGGTGACCGACCCGTACCGTACTGTACCTCTCAGTGAAAGCGGGCCATAAGTGGAAACGAGGCATACGAGAGCTCTGAAATAAAACACACGCACCTCTCCTCCTTGTCCATGCTCTTCTTATCTCCAGGACTGTTCTTCTTGGGCGGTATGGGTGGACATACTTTCCCGCAGATCTCCTGTAGGCATCTTTTACTGTGTCGGCTCCGAGCTGAAGCTTTGGCTAAGATTCTTTCGATGGCCGTTAAACCATCTCCATGCGCATGATGGGCCGGATCCACCTCGGCCAACCAGCTCAGAGACAGAGAGTTCTGCTTGGCCGACAGTTTCTGGTGCAGTTTGACCAGCAGCGACAGCATGCTCTCGCGGATCTCCAGGATCTCGGTCACCAGCTGCGGAGGCGTGCCCGGTGGAAGCCAGCGGGACGATGAGGACTTGGGACGCACGGCCTGACTGGCCTCGTGGTTGCTGCGGTTGATGATCTCCTGGAACTTCCTCCTGCGCTCCGCCACCAGACTGAACACCTGAGCTTCACGCAGATTCTGAAGAGAAACAGGCCAGAAATGAGCAAGAAGAATGAAAAATATACACTTGACACCAAACATACTATTATCAGACTTATTTTTAAAGTAAGATTTCATCAGTCACAGTCATTCAGAGCAAGTAACACACATGCGATTAAAGCAATTACTCAGAGTGAACACATTAGCAAGAAGCAACATATATGTTGAAGGTTTTAAAGTCCGCATGAACCAGAAGCTGTGACCATTTTTTTCTGTGCTGTTACGCAGTTCCTAGAGAAACGGAATATTAAAGGGTCACAAAACACAGAAACACATTTTTTGAGCTGTTGACAATCATATATGCGTCCCACGCTGCTATAAACACTATTAGGACACATATATTTCACTAAAGAGTGAAAATTGGTTGTTTTTGCATTATTTCGAGCAAATTCGTTCTTCCGGTTTTTAAAATTTTTGAAGCTGCGTCACGCCGATGAGATCCTCGCATGTATTCCAGCGTGGGGAGTGGACATCTGTACCGGCGAGTGCATCGTGGCGTCTCTGAGTGTGCGGCAGTAATTCATGAGAAAGCCTTGGTTCAAACCAATCAGCCCGCTCTATTGTGTATGCAGTGCAACTTCATTAATATGCAAGATAGCTTTGAGGATTGTTTGTACCTGTTGCAGTGTCCAGACGGCCACGTTGTGTTGCCAAAGTAAGTGAAAGAAGAAGAATTGTTTGGAGACACAGGTCGCCAGTGTTGTGTTTATGTGCTGCAATAAAAGTTTTGTTTACATTTCCAGCTATGAGAGCACAACTGGACCAACGTGTGCGCAGCAGAAATGCGTCTGTAAGAAACTTTTTTTTTTCACCCGAGAGCTTCCCGTATCTGGAAATGGTGAAATCGGGATTTGCCGCTCGTCTCCTTTTAAAACACACGCCGCTACAGAAATGGTAAGCGATCAGTGCTCTTTGTTTGTTTATTCAGAGGCAAAGTTATCTTCAGCAGGACTCTTTCAGTGTTTAAAGACAGACCTTAGTCAAAATGATTAGAACTGTTAGTTTACAGCACGTTATTCTACTTTCGTGTAGATTATACGCCGCATTTTGTGACACGTTAGTGTATACACACGCGGCTTTCTGACGCTGCTTACCGAGTGCATCTGAGTTGCCGAGAATTGCGGAGGGGTTTTTATTTCTCCCTTACGCCGCGCGGTATTAAACGCTCCATTAAAATTGTTCTCTTAGCAGTTTCTCACATCTGGTTTGTCACGGGGGACATGCAGGAAATGTTTCTGGATAAAAGTATAAGTGCCAAACTGCCGTTAAAGTCGACAAATTAACAATTTGGCAAATAATTGGATGACTGATGTCAATGTAAACAGTCACTGTCTTTCTCCTCTGCGTCTGTTTGTTTTGCCTGTTTGAACATCAGTGCTTGCACAAATGGAAACTCCCATTTTAATGCAAAACCTTCCCTCTTTCCCTCCCCTGACACTCCCACCTAAACAGAGCTGGACACACCCACTTTCTTGAGCTTTTCCAGACTGTAGGTGTGAAAACACCCTGCTGAGACAGGGGGTTTTCGTGGCCCTTTAAATGAGAAAACAGTGGGCGTGGCTTGTCTTTTCTTCTGCGAGATGATTGGATGTAGTAAAGTAGGCGTTTCACTCTAAAATGTGGGGAAAAGGGTTTGGGAAGAGTTATTACAACCTAACAGACTCCTCCTCCTCCTCACCATTTCTGTTTGTTGTCAGCGCTATGACAGTTAAAGGGGCGTGGTTAAATAGCCACGCCCTAACACCTCAGACAGACGTAATCTAAGAATTGAACTGAAAACAAACGGGAAGTGCATTTTCAAATTTCAGATTACATAGCTTCATTCACCAGTTTCAACATGAAAGAAGCGATATGCGAATAGCCAGCCAGATCTCACGAGAAAACGTAAGCATTTTACGTTTTGCCAGTTTAGTGGCTAATTCTTAAGAATTCGACAACACCCGTTCTTGTCCTAAAACAATTATGAAAAACATTTTTGATTCACTTCGAATGCTGACTACTGTACATATGCAAGAACACAAGACTTTAAATCTTTGCATACTAGTAAGTCATATGTAAGTCATGCGTATTTGTCACAGACACACTAACTTGTTATTAAAATTTACAAAAAAATGACTGTAATACAAGCAACAAGTCTTTTAACATAAAAAAAATATGTCTACTGAACAAATAAAGCGCAATCTTTCTTTCTTTAGACTATTCCACTCTTGGTTATTGAAAACAGAACTCTTGAAATCATTCCACAGCACTTTAAAGCATTCTCAAATTCCTCTACCTCTCTCCAATTTCCCGTCAGCCTTCTGGAGCTCTGTGTAATGAGAGTGACGTTGTCAAAAAAAATAATGTATATAGGGGTTACTTTTACAAATCGCCCCTCTTGACCCTTTGAAAGCAGACGTCCTCGCACACCTGACAGTGTCTGTCTCACCTGCCCAAAGGTGGCGCTCTCTGAACTGGTACTGGGTGGAGTTTCTCTCTCTCGCTCCCTCTCTCGCTTCCTCTCCACCTCCGGAGCCGTCTCCGGCACTCGAACCCGCACAAAGTTGATGACGTGATGGAGGTTGGACAGCAGGCTGGTGCCCGGGAACCAGCTGTCGTGGCAGTGCTCCTCGATACAGGGCTCCTAAAGCCGATTGAAGAAAAAAACCCTCAGCAAGAGAAAACATCTGGAACTCTTACAGTATCTTAAGCTCAAGGCTTCAAGCGGCTACAGATCTAGTCAGGTTTTCAGTTATAAAAGATCTCATTTAAACCCCTGTTCATGATTTTAATTGTTGCACCCCATTCACACGAGGCTTCAGCGTCAACGCTTGACAGAGAGTGTGTCTGAAGTCAGGGCTGACGCGACTGTCATAGCAGCATCAGCCAATGAAATTAGTCAACAATCGGCTACTGTCTGAGCTGGTGTATTTGCATTCAGCGATCTGATTGGCTGACGCTTCCGGAGCAACGCCACTGAAGCAGCGCCAAATGATCCACAATGCAGTTTGGCAACGCCTGACGTCACCCATTCAAAGTGAATGGGAAGCGTTGATGCCCCGTGTGAATGGGGCATTAGTTATAGCTAGGCCCACACGGAATCTGCGCGCGCAGAATTCCGCAGATTTTTAGCTGATAATTGATTGTTTATTTACGGGTGTAAACGTGTGTAAATGTATATTTTTTTCAGTTTTTAAATCAATTTCAGTTATAATATTGACTAATATGAAAATATTCATATGATTTATTTACAATACAGTTTTGGAAGTAGAGATAGTAGAGATTTTATATGAGAGATTTGCTTTGTTTACAAATAAAGTAGATCTAATTGGATTTGCATTGTAAACATTAAATAAAAGTTAAAAAGGTATTACTTTTTATTTCAAATATTAACGTTTAGTTATGATACTCCCAAAATCATTCCGCATAAATCCGCAGATTTTAAACAAAATACTCCGAAGAAATAGCTAAACATGTCCACAGATTCCGTCTGGCCCTAGTTATAACTAGGGGTGTCAAATTTAATTGTTTCTTCAATGCAGAGGCTGACGATTTGGTTTAGGTTCAGTAAGAGGTCATAACCATTTATTACGAACTGACGCATGATCTCATATGACGTGGTAGAACACCATGGCGAAGGGAGCAAGCATTTTAATAATTAATAATTAAAACACTTCAACAAGGGAGGAAATGAGATGTAAAGTTGCAACTCTCTCTCTAACTGTGGATCGTTTGACCTGCTGGCCTGCCCGTGAGGAACTAATCTTGATTCTTTTGGATGCAGACACAAGTGCAGTTTTCAACAACACAACCATCATTAATCAGCTGATCGATGGCCGCTCTTCACTGTCCGCGTCACTGCTCGGTGAACAGCGCTGACTGTTAGAGCCAATCACAGTAAGTTCAACTGAGAGTGTGAACACAATTGCCGATTATAAATTGCGTAGGAAAAATATAAAATTACATATTATAATAGATATTTCAGATTTTACTAATAATAACAATTACAATTATAAATAAATTTTAAAAGTAAAATGCTTCACACCCCATTCTAACCTATACATAGCATTATTCCTTTGTGATTGTGATCAATGATAATGCATTTTTATACCAGAAGTGAAGAGTGTCTAAATGACAACTGTTTGCCATTTTGGGTGAACTATCCTCGTAAGAAGCTCTTGATTTCTGATAGCAATACACACGAGTTAAAAATACTTTTATATTTAGGAATAATGTCCTTACCTCTTCCACTTTGTCATCCTGAACCTGATTATCAAGTCCAAGCTCTATCAGGTACAGCACCATACACAACACGTGCTCAGACATGTTCTGATGATCCATCCATATCTATCAGAGAGAAACACAGATGAAAAAAAAACAATTATTTTACACTACCTGACATCTGCAGTCATCTGTAGTAGTTTTTCTCCAAGTGATGTTTTATGGAGAGAAAATTTATGAACACATTTATAAATGTAAAAATTTTAATAACAAATTCCCAATAACCAATTTCTTTTGTCTTTGCCATGGTGACATGCACAACATTTTACTAGTTATTTTGCAAGATACTAGTATTCAGTTTAAAGTGACATTTAAAGGCTTAACAAGGTTAACTTGGTTAACTGGGCAAGCCATTTGACAACCTTTAAGGATGGATGGATGGATGGATGGACGGACGGACGGATGTGTAATATAAAGGCTTAACAAGGTTAATTAGGTAAACTGGGCAAGCCGTTTGTTCTTGGATGGATGGATGGATGGATGGAT
>CAIGQQ010037715.1:4101084-4133581 GCA_903798035.1 Danio albolineatus
GTTAACTGGGCAAGCCATCTGACAAACTTTGTTTATGCATGTATGGATGGATGGATGGATGGATGGATGGATGGAAGTGTAATTAAAGGTTTAACGAGGTTAATTAGGTTAACTGGGCAAGCCATTTGACAACAGTAGTTTGTTCTGGCATGGATGTCTGAATGGATGGATAATTTAAAGGCTTAACAAGGTTACTTAGGTTAACTGGGCGAGCCATTTGACAAAAGCAGTTTGTTCTGTAGCCAATGAAAACATGGATGGATGGATAGAATGAAGATTCCTAAGGGGGCTAATAATAATAATAATAATAATGTTAAAAATACACGTATAATTGTAAAAATAAATGTTTTTCAGCCAGAAATGAGAAGAAAAAAATAAAGGATGGCAAATGGCAAATTCAACGTAATTAAACTAAAGTCTAAATAAATGAACCACAAACATCTTTTCCAAAATTCTCACCTTATAAAGCAGTGTAAAGATGACGATATGTAAGGTTTTGCAATGCAGCAGGCGCACCAGTCCTTTATAGCAGGGATGCAAAGGGGTCCTCTCTTTATAGGGTGGCCAAGGGTTTCCCGTGTGAACGCCTGACTGTTTCAAACTAACACAGGAAAAAACACTTCTTAGACAATCATTCAGCTTGCAATACCCCTTTAAAACAATACAAATGAAAAAAAGTCCTAAAACTCAACAAGCAATTGCAATGTTCAAAATTAACATTCAAACTAAAGTGACAATTTCGTCCTCACTAGGCTCAATGGGGTGTATGCACTGGGTATTTTAATTCGCAATAACCCAGCTCAGGCACTTGCGGTGAACTGTCATGCTATTATAAAACGGCAGAGTTTAAGATTTGATGTTTTTTTTTTTGTTTTTAATCAGTAATCTTCATTGCCTGATTAATATATGCGATACAAAGTGGGTCTCAGACCAGACAAAAAGCACTGCATTAAACTGCATTGTGCGGCACCTTGTCTTTAAAATATCAACATTTATTTTACCACAGTATTTTTAATGGATTTTCAATAGTTTTATTCATCACATTTTATTCAGCTTTGTAACTTAAATGTTAAGCAAAGATGGGAAACTCTAGTAATTTAAAATACAAGTGTACATTTAACGCACTGCTGATCTTACAATCCACCATAAATCCAGCTGATACAACACAAATATAACTGCAAAATACAAAGTGTACTTGAGAATAAATACTCTAGCTGTAACAGACTTGAACGCAGCTGGCCTGCTTTAAAGACCTCGTTGACTCCATTAGCATTGAAAGGAACAGGGGATATAAAATACTTTGTCCTCTTGACAGGCAATCCATCATCCAGCAGCCGGACACGAGCACAAGCAAAACATATTCACAAACTGACACGGCCAATGTCACATACTGTGTGTTCCACTGAGAAGCACTTACACGTCATCTCTCATTCAAGTGCTCGCTGATTTTAGGAGGATTTTGCTGCAAGTTAATATCATTTAACAGACCAATAATTTAGATCAGTGTTTCTCAACTGGTGGGTCGCGACCCAAAAGTGGGTCGCGGGAACATTTTTAGTGGGTCGCGGAGTGTGTAAAACATTAATTTTTAACTTATTTTGCTTATACCGGACTTTTATTTTAAAATGCGTATACCGGGCTTTTATTTCAAAATGCGCAATTGTACTTTGTAATATTTGTATAATTTGATACATTCTGTCCAATGAAATCAATAAAGAATGGTTTATTTGTAAGTCTTGGTGATTTTCTTATGATTTATCTGTCACTACTTGTGTACGTTAACAAATAAATACAAATTAATTCATTATAATTCCTAAAATTAAAATATAGTTCCTAAAAATGTGGATCTTGATGACCATGTAAAAATGTGGGTCCCGTGGCCAAACCAGTTGAGAACCACTGATTTAGATAATATCATAAAGAGGACAGAATATGTTTTTAAGTCAATGTGACATCAAAAAACTACATTCCTTCTTACCTGGTATCACTTACACTGTAAACAATGCAGGGTTCTACACAATTTCTTCATGTTGTCCCAACACAAATCGATTAAGTTAACTCAATCGTTTTTACAAATGTAACCCACCGGCCCTACTGCACAAACTTGGTCTAAGCTGGGATCGAACCGGCGATACATTGTATAGAAGGCGGTTGCTCTAACAAGGAGGCTAAAGACTCTAGGGTCTCTCATTACAGCACCTTTTAGAGGTCAGAGGACTGAGGTTTAACGCCCCATTCACACGAGGCTTCAGCGTCAATGCTTGACGGAGGGCCTGTCTGAAGTTTGGCCTTGACACGATCATCATAGTAGCGTCAACCAATGAAATTTGACCGGAGCTCAGCAACTCTCCGGTATGAATCCCAGTATATATATAGCGATTGGTCATAAAGGACCGGGGGATTTCCGACCGCAATGATGACTTTATCCTCCATTTTAAAATGTCTCCTCCGTTTACCGCTATCAAGCTGTATGGACGCTATTGGCTACTCTCTGAGCTGGGATATTTGCATAAAGCAATCTGATTGGCTGACGCTTCCGCTGGCGCTTGAAAAATTGAGAATTTCTCAACTTCTGCAGCAAGCGACGTGGCTGAAGCGGCGCCGATGGATCCACAATGCAGTTTGGCAACGCCTGATGTCACCCATTCAAAGTCAATGGTAATAGGGCGTAACTGCATAGCACTTCACTAGCTGGCCTCCATTACACTCACTCCCCTAAAGCTCACGCCCACCACGGACGAGTCCCCACGTGCAACCCACCAGTCCTACTGCACCCAACCTGCTGTGAGCTGGGATTGAACCGGCAATTATGTGCAAGGGAGATGGTTGCACTTCGCTAGCTGGCCTCTATGCTATGGTCTTTAGCCTCTTTGTTAGAGCAAGCGACTCCCAAGCACAGAATCACCAGTTTGATCCAAGTTCAGACCGGGATGTGTGCAGTAAGACCAATGGTCAACGCTCTGACTAATTAGCATATTTTTGTCAATACAAACGTAAAAACAGGAGGATTTACAGTCCCGTGTTGCGAATGACGCGGAATAGGTTTATATTTGGCGGGAACGACAGGAATTGTTTTGCGTCTTTTGATTTGGTGTAAACCCAGTCATGCTGGCTACTCAGAAAAGAGAACATGAGCCACACACTGAAAACATGTGGCAAAAACTCAAAAAATTAGCAAAACCTTTACCCTGACTGAAGTTTTTAGAAAGTTTTGGTTTCAGTCACACAATACTTTGAAAACACCCGTGTTTGTCTGATCAGGGCTTAATAATTAATAAATTAATTATCAAATAAATAGTGCAATATGATATTCAATAAAACAAAGTTTTGGGAGGAAAAAAAAATACATTTCAGCAATCAGACTTTTGCATTCGGACAGGATTAAATTTATCATATTGTGATGGTGCGTTCACACCAGACGTAAATGAATTATCAAGCGTGAGTGATTTACATTTAAGCAAGTAAGCAAGCAAGCGAAGAAACATCCTGTGGCGCTATTTGCGCAAATGAGCCGTCGCGAATGACGTAATTTGCGTGGATGAAGCAGTGTGAATTGAACATTTTACGTGTTTGACGTGCAAATCGCTCAAGTTGGAAAATCTGAACTTTAAAATGAAAATCCGAACATTTGCGACGTATTAACCAATCAGGAGCTTGCTCTTGTACAGGCGCGATTATGACATAGCGCCTGTTGTTGGTGTCCCGATGGGAAATCCTCCTGTCAACATTAGACAACAGCTCATCAAACTGGGCTTGGCTCAGTCGGAAGCACAGCTAAAAGCTTCCATCATCCAGGTACAGTTTCTGTAAGAGTTCATGAACTCGCACTGCTGGGTGCACTTCTGAAAGGATCTAGCGCACGCAGACACGGTGCCGAACAATTCTACGCTGTTTTTCAGAATTCGTAAAGCACAAAGCACAGTTATAAAACCCATGTTAGCTATTAGGCATGCGACGATAACCGTTTTAAAGGTATACCAAGGTTTGGAAGTCAAGGTTTTTTATACCGCCAATATTTTCTGCTACACCGTTCCTAAGGTATGTGTAAGATTTTTTTATTTAAATTTTTTTTTTGTTGTTTTTTAGGCGTAAATTTTAAAGACATCTGTGTTTTTGAAACAAATAAAGACAGCAGAAGT
Organism: Danio albolineatus; assembly: GCA_903798035.1. NCBI lineage: Eukaryota > Metazoa > Chordata > Actinopteri > Cypriniformes > Danionidae > Danio > Danio albolineatus. The sequence continues at coordinate 4,105,224 of CAIGQQ010037715.1, forward strand.
CAATGATTCACTTGACTTATTTAGCCTGACATGTTTACTGCCCCAAAATACTATTAAATGTTTCTCAAAATAAAATATATTCTTTTCAAAAGGGGAAAAAAAGGTTTTGTTTTTTAGCCTGACATTTAAAAAGAATATATTTTAGAGCAGTAAATACTATACCGCCATACCGTGAAACCGTGATATTTTTATCCAAGGTTATACCGTCAGAATCTTATACCGGCCCATGCCTATTAGCTATTTAGCAACAAAACTAGGGTCACCGTGCAGACAGATGCCTTGCCCATGACGTGAATCCGTGTCCACTGTGAAGGGAATTTCAGAGGCGAATGAAGCGAGATACGTTTAAATGTTCACGTGTCTATTTACGCACAAATTTGATTAAATATGTATCATAAACACTGCATTTTAAGCCGACAACGATACATTTGCATAGAGCGCATCTAGTGATTTGAAGATCGAAAACATTTGTTTAAAGGAGATGCATTTATGTGGCCAAATGGAACCATTGTCATAAATCAGATAGCTATTCAATCAGAGAAAATTGGTTCCTGGTGTTTTTTTTTTCCTCAATTCTCAAGTGGCTGATGAAAATCTTCTCCCTGTAAAGGTTGTGGTTTGACTGTGAATCTGTATTTGGAGGTGTGATGTACTGATACTTGTGACATGACTATAATTGTTTGAAGAAAGAAAAAGGAAAAAAATAAATAAATAAATAAAATCAGGTTTACGTTCCTTCCCAAATGCTTTTCTCAGAACAGGAAAAGGAGTGACCCTGAACATAATTCCCTCTATTACACAGCAACCCTTAAACCCAAGGTCAACGCTGTGCAAAATCCAGCAGTTTCATTCGTTTTCTCTCAGTCTGGTTTCAGGATGATCAATGACCACATTCCAGAGAGATCCCACCTCTGAATTAAATATTTTTTTTACAGCAACTTTACTTTATAAAACAATTCTCAGACTGTTTCCACCATAGTCTACTTCTAGGTAAAGTCTGTACTAGGTAATGAATCGAAGTGAAAATTTTAAACGTGACTGAGCGAATAAAGACATCTGGGCAGGAGGGCACGGTTCGGTAATCAGTAGTAAATCTCTGACGAAAGCCACAGGGTGTTCTTGCACAGAAACCCAAGAAACAACTCAGGAAATCCCCATAGGTTTGCTTTATAAACAGAAAGACTGTCCCAAAACTCAACAATCCCTGCAATATTCCACTAATATAGCCCACTTAAAGGAATGAATGAAACATGCGAGTAAAGTCATTTGAATTTACAATTTTTGATAAATTCCTCAGACAAATTCGATTTTCATCTTCATGGTCAGACCCTGTGAAGCTTTTTAACATTTAGTAAGCTGCCAGTTAGTAATAAAACAGTATTTTGATTTTTGTCGTGTACATAAGTGCTAATTATTTAGAAACTTACACCAATTGGACTCCGCTGTGGATGTCATCTTGTGGTTAGACACAGGGATAGTTATTGTGGTGCGTTGTGGCATTGATTGAGTGCACTTTAGAAACGATGGTTTCCGACACCACCACAAATGGCTGTTCCCTCAAATACTGCACTATTACAACCGCTGGACTTAATGCTGGAGCGCACAACATCAAGAACGAAGTTTTTTTAGTTCATTCATAAGCTCTCGCAGTGCTTTAAAGCTCAACTTACAACAAAAGCAAAGTATGCACTCAACCAAGAGTTTAATTATATGAACAGTTTTTCACAGGAAAGTACGCTCTGCATTCCAGAAGCGAAGGTACTTTTAAGACTGACTGACATCATGCATCAGTTATTGTATGCGCGACAATGTTGCCTGTCGGCTACACTTTTGATTCCTTCATAAATCACCTCATTTATATACATTAAGAACGGGGTGTCCACGGGGTCTTAAAAAGTATTAAAATTTGATAAATTAATTCTGAAAAAATTAAGGCCCTTAAAAGGTATTAAAAAGTCTTAATCCTGTTTTTACGAGGTCTTAAAATTTTGTTAAAGCGTTGTCCAAATTGCTTGACTCCAAAAAAGCGTAAATATATTTATTTTCCTCAACTGGTTTAGGCTGAGCGCTTCTGGCCAAGCTCCTCTGTCCGGGTGATGTCACGTAATTTGCGACAAAATGCGGGAAGGTGATGTGACGCTCTCCACATGTAGCGAAACCATAGAGCAGGGCTATTCAATTTGCGGCTCGTGGGCCGAACTTGTCCCGAGAGGTAATTTGTTCCGTCCCTCCAAATAGTGTGACCAAGACATCAAAAATAAATTTAGTTCAGTCGAAAAATGTCCGCTGTAGTTATGAAGCGACAACACTGCAGTTGAAGGCTGCACGGAGCGTGAGTTACCTGACAATTAGCGAGTGAAAGCGAGTGAAATTAGCGAATGATTATGTATGCATGAACACAGATGATAACAACCGTTCATTTAAATACTTAGCTAATATCAAGCTTACATTTACATTAGACGTGATAACCAGGAAATCATGATTATTCTTCAGACTATATAATCGTATTACCAAAATCGAAAAACCAAAATCTATAATCGTTGCATCCATAATTGATATGCAGTTCAAAACATAACATGTGAATATGTTTCAATGTAGAAGCCGACTTCAGCAATGCACAGCTTTTCTTGTGCTTTAAAATACAACATTTGAATATGTTTGTAAAAAAAAAGCCACATTGAACAATTCAGTGATGATATGTAGTTTCAAAATACAACATATAAACATTTTAATGTAGAACAATACAACATGGGTGTCTTAGGGAGCAAAAATACAACATATGGGCTCTTATATGCTGATGTGTCATCACTAGGGCCAGACGGAATCTGCGGACATTTTTTGCTATTTCTGCGGAGTATTTTGTTGAAAATCTGCGGATTTAGGCGGAATTATTTGAGGAAAATCATAACAAAAAATTTATCTATGAAATAAAAGTAATACCTTTTTAACCTTTATTTAATGTTTACAATGCAAATCCAATTACATCCACTTATTTGGTAAACAAAGGAAGTCTCTCATACAAAATTTCTACTAAAAGACAGAAAATATTACTTTACAAACTGTAGTGTAAATAAATCATATGAATATTTTCATATTAGTCAATATTATTAATGGAATTAATAAAAAAAAATGAATAAATATAAATTTACTCACATTTACACTAGTAAATAAACAGAATCAATGATGGGCTAAAAATCTGCGGAAATCTGCGGGTTTCTGCGCGCGCAGATTCCGTGTGGCCCTAGTCATCACTTATATTGCAAGTCATATCTCTCCGGCCCCTCATTTGGGATGCTTTTTATGAACTAGCCCCCATGACAAACTAAATGAATACCCCTGCCATTGAGCAAAACAGACGGCGAAATGGGATAATGCAAGTTTGCATACTCCTGGTGGGAGAAAGACGGGTTTAAACAGTGGCTGAAACCTGTCGCTGAAAACAACCATGCAATTTATCCTTTAAAGGTTTGTTGCTTCCGAGCTTATCTAAGATCTGTTGCACAGTTGAGCTCCATTCATTTATTTAACTGCAACTGTTTATTAAGTTAAAGGTTTGATACTGATTAGATCTTGAAGTGGCGACGAGGTCTTAAAATATTCTGAGAAGGTCTTCAAAAAGTCTTAAAAAGGTATTGAAATATCCTTTAAGATTCCCGCATATACCCTGAAGAAACTGACAATCGAATTTCGACATCGTCAACACAGTATCGCCCAAATCGGCAATGTTTTTATGCATTTAATAAAACTTTTGTTTGTAATCTTCGCATGATAAAAAATAAATTCGACCTCACTTTGTGTCAATCGTATTGACAAACTGCCTCGAAACTGAAACTGACAATCGAATTTCGACATTGTCAACACAGAATCGTCCAAATCGGCAATGCTTTTATGCATTTATTAAATGCTTTTGTTTGTAATCTTCGCATGATAAAAAATAAATTCGACCTCACTTTGTGTCAATCATATTGACAAACTGCCTCGAAAATGACAATGGAATTTTGACACTGTCAACATAGAATCGTCCAAATTGGCAATGTTTTTATGCATTTATTGAAACTTTTGTTTGTAATCTTCGTATGTTAAAAAATAAATTCAACCTCACTTTGTGTCAATCGTATTGACAAACTGCCTCAGAATCTTTTGTCCGTCATAAAAATTCAAATTGGATTTGATTTTTTTGACATTTGAGCGATGTTTTGTTAGTTTAGAGCCACTGTCCGACCGAAAGACAGGATACAGAATGCCATCACTGGACCAGCACAGATCACTTGATGACAAACACAGTGCATAAATTACTATAAAGACAGAATGTTGTGGATGAATAAAAAAAGTAAACTAGGGAAAGTCTCAAAGACCTTTAGACTTTAAGGAATCCTGCTTTGTGAAAAATGGTGTGAAACAGCAGATGTTTACAGTGAATGTTGAGATGTCTGGAGGATTTCAGAGACTCACAATGCTGCGTATCGATCCATGGCTGACTGCACGTCTCTGCGGTACACGGTGCGTAGAATCACCATTATAGGGTCAAACTCTTTCTCCCAAACCTCCGCTGGAAAACACAAACACACACAAAGAAAATAAAGAAATGCTGGCTGTGAATTTTGAAAAAAAGAAAAAAGAAAAAAAGAATATCACATTTAGAAAACACCCTCAGTCTGCCACCGTGTGGAGAGAGCGGAGCAATACATTAAAGGGAGAGTTCACTCAAAGATGAAAATGGTGTAATTTACTCATCTACTGAGTTTCTTTCTTTCACAAAATAATATATTTTGAAGAATGCTGAAAACCGGTAGCTTTTGACTACCATAGTATTTTTTTCAGCTCTGAATGTCAACAGCTAACTTTTTTTTGTCCAAATAAAAAAAGAAACTCACAGGTTTGTGGTCAGTTTCCATGTTTGGACAAACTATCCCCTTAAATAAGCACAGTAATGGATTTAATGCTGTTTAAATCTATATTACATAGAATAATGTAATATATAGTATTATAAATTAATGCAACACTATATATATATATATATATATATATATATATATATTAAAGAGAAAAAGAGAGTAAAAAAAAACACAAGATAACTTTACAGAACACTTACACAACAAATGCAACTATTATATAAACTACTATAAAACTATACTAATTTGACTATTCTGTCAAAACTACTAATGTATGTATGTTAGGAGAAAATATTAAATAAAAAGAGCAGCAAAATTCAGGAGAATCAAATAATTATACAATTTAGTTGAAATTTTGTAAACTGTAATTGTTTTTCTAATATTTTGCATGAATGTAAATGTATTATCTTTCTATTACTAAAGATGATTAGTGACTAAAATATTATTTCAATAAATATATCCACTTAATAAATCTGTTTTCCTCAAATGCACCACAATATATGACCTATACTCAGAAATGGATAAAATTATTCATTTTCAAAATGGGGTGTATTCATTTATGTTGGATGTACACACATGTATATCTTTGTAGCGTATATATCTTTATAGTTCACTTCTTGAATCTACAGATCGATCTAATATCTGAAATATCAGAGTATTTTGACTATACTGAGCTATTTTTCCAAACCACAACACACACGACAATCAGAGAACTATAAAATTCAACGAAACATGGACAGAAAAAGGGTTAATTATGTAATGTAACAAATAGCAAAAGCACATCTATACTATAAAGTACAGTGTGTTCTAAAGCACAGCAATCATGGTGTGACACTGCCATCTGGAGGTCAGAATGGCTACACACATTACACAGCGTATAGGAAATACCTTTAGGTGTGTACATGCCCTGCTGCATGGATCCTCCAGGCTCAAACACTGGGGCTTTAAAATCAGCTACAGCAGACAGCATCTCCTCGAAACTACAGCTGCCCGGCACCACACCGCTCTTAGGGTTCGGGTTCTCAGGGATCTAAAACCACTGTCAAGGAACATCAGCAAACGCTGACGGATATGACCAAAAACACTTAAGATATAAACGATGAACATTAAAACAGTGGAACGGTCTGTGTGTAACATTTTTGTTCAGTCATCTTAAAAATTAAATCTTAATAGCGGTCATATTACTTATTACTGCTATGATGATTTTCACCTTGTCAATGTATATCGGTAATGTTGGTTAAGTACTAGAGCAATTCCAGCGTTATGGATGTGACATTTGCAGTGAAATCTTAAAACATAAATTCACAGAGACTTTCTATGTTAACATTATATTAAAACATCTGTTTATATTTTTCCAAAACTACTAACCACCAGTGGTGTAAAGTAACTAATTACAAATACTCAAACTACTGTAATTGAGTAGTTTTTCTCAGGAATTGTAATTTATTGAGTGGTTTTATAAATGTGGACTTTTACTTTTCCTTGAGTACATGTTTACTGCAGTATCGGTGCTTTTACTCCACTACTTTCCTTCATCCTGCAGTCACTACTTTATTTCTTTCTTGTCTTTAGTCATTGTCTAAAGTAGAAAGATCAGTTCTGTGATTCCTGTCTAATTAAATCACACATAGAAAGTAAATCACATCATACTGAACAACCTCAAGACATGGGCGCTTTATAAATGCAGCAAACCTTTTGGAAACATTAAAAATGCCCATGAAGATGTCCAAAATCTGTACACGCAATGATCCAGAGACTGTTTATAGACTACATGATACTAAATGGAACGAATGAAGAATGGAAGGAAGAGCCAAATAAAAGGAAGGACCGAACAAGGAATGGAAGAAGGGATTGAAGAACCAAATAAATGAAGGAAGGGTTCAAGGAAGGACTGAACAAACTAAGGAAGGAAAGAAGGAACGAACGAATTAAAGAATGAATGAACAAAGGAACTAAAATATGAAAGAATGAATGAGCAAACAAATTAAGGGAGGATAGAAGGAAGGACCAAACAAATGAAGGAAGAGTTCAAGGAAGGACTGAGCAAACTAAGGAAGGAAGGAAAGAACGAACAAACGAATGAATGAACAAAAGGACCTAATGTAGGAAGGAACAAAAATATGAACGAACGAGTGAACGAAGGAAAGAGGGAACAAACGAATGAATGAAGGAAGGAGAGAACAAACAAATAATTGAAGGAAGGTTGGAAGGAACGAACAAATATATAGGAAGATCCCTAAATACACTACATAGTGTTTGTGCAGGGATGTGTAAACGTAACATTCTGTAAACGCATCAACTTTTCACAGCGTAACACTCAATACTCACTACTCTTGAGTACTTTTAAAAGGTCTACTTTTTACTCATACTTTGAGTAATATTTACAACAGATAGTTTTACTCTTGCACTACATTTTTGGGCAAGTAAAAACATACTTTTACTTGAGTATGTTTTTTCAGTACTCTTTCCACCACTGCTAACCACAGAGTTACGGAATCAGAAAAATAGCAAACTGTAAACATATTATAGATTTTAAATGAGAAAAATAAACATGCGTTATGGATGTGACCAAAAAAAGTCTGCGAGTTTACACTTCACAACATACTTTATAGAAAGTCTGTCAATTAAACTGCACAACCCAAAAGAAATAATGCTAATCAAAAGGATAAGAGTTGATTCACTATGGAACAAACATGTTTGACTTTATTATGTTGGCTTGAGAAACTACTCTGTCTTCGAAACCAAACGATATCTCCTTCTAGGCCGTTCATGCTACAAGGCCCAAAATTGGTCAAAATGTGCCTTCTGCACTCAAGATTTAAGCTATATCTCCTCATGGCAATCAGACTTACTGTTTTTGAAAAAAAAAAAATTTTTTTAATATTACATTTTAACATTCTGGGCATATACAAAAATTATACAAGCCCCAAATTTGGCCAAAAGCTATGTTCTGCATTAGATTTTGTTGTTATATTTTTTCACATTATCAGACTCACAGTTTTCCAATAAATAATTTAAGCATTATTTTTCTCAAAATATGGCAAGCCATAAACTTTATGACTTAAATCACCCATTTAACCAAAAGTAAAGAAAAAAACAACTGGATTCTCATGAGTTAAACAGAACATGACAAGAATTGCCAACATTTGTAAAAGCACCATCAAAGCAGAGTACTTCATGTTAGCGCTTCCTGTTTTAATAGGCAAAGGATACAAGATCCAGCAGAGAACTGTGGGTACGATCATTCATACACAACTGTGACACCATCTCAGCTCTCAAAATCTCATCGTCGGACATTCCTGCAGAGAAACAAAGAGGAGGGAAAAAAAACACACAATGAGCTAATTTCTTAAACTTCCTGTTAAAATTGGATGTCTTGGAAAACAACTAGTCAGTCTAAAATCACACCGAACACATTTTCAGTTAATGCTGTTCATCGCATCAGATTAGTGCATCTAGTAGCCTGATTTACTGAGCAAGGTTTGGCACATAAAGAAAGTATTATGATTCTTTTTGATTTGTCTTGATTTAAAAGGCTGTATTTTTTGTAAACATACCCAACACTGGTGTGAGAGAGTTTTGGAACTATGAGGTAAACACATCTTTCAATATTATTAAATATAAAAAGACAATTTCAGCTGTGAAACACATTTTGTGGTGACCATGGCTGTTTCTAAATATGCGTTCTTCAGCGTTCTTGCGTCCTCGCGTAACGTTATCATCAACTGCCAAAGTTCAGTTTTAAAACTCATGACCGCAAGAACGGAGGATGCGTGAAAGTTCCCGGATGTGTTCTTGGTATCGACTTGAGCACCGAACTCGCGACTGGAGTTGGGAAGCGCAGCATTTTCTATAGACCTATTATTTAAGTTCAGAAATATTGACCTCAGGACTTCCCCTAAATAAACAGTGAGAGTAAACATAAGCATGAAAATCTTAATAAAGGCACGAACACATTAAGGGTGTTTATTTGTTGAGATTTGAGGTTTTATTTGTGATGTGCAGCGTATATTTGTAAGGTCTTTATGTAATAGTATATATTTTCAAAAGGGAAAAACAGCAAATCGTTGTATTAATTCTGTAATGTTTAAATAATTTTTGGTTAAAGATGCGTGAGGGTCATGAGACTATCAGGAAGAACGCAGCATCTCATTCCTCAGAGGACAAGTTCTCTATTCTCGCACTCTCCTGAGTTCGTTATTCCGAGGTGACCTGTCAAGGTCTCCACGAGAACGCGAGTCCGTTCTCTGCTTTCTTGGAATTCAGAAACAGTCCATCTCTTGCTGTTCCACTTTCAATACCTAGTAACAAACATCTTTGCGGCTGGGTCACATAATTTAAGTGTTGTCAAAAGAGTTGTCAAAAGAATCAGTACTTCAGTACAAAGTCAGTTACAAAAAAAAAAGAAAATTTCACTGCTGAACTGAACCGCTCTGTGCTGGTTAATGTGAGCCCTGCCACAAAGAACTGACACACTTATTATTGATGGATTAAAATGATTATCTGGAGCATGCGTGAAGTACAGAGCCTTTGTTTTCATAATATTCACAATTTTTTTATTTTATTTATCAGTGCTAAATGAGAGTAGATTCAGTTTAAATAGTCGACTAGAATTTGTCTTGGCTTACAACAGCTTAAATTATTCAAATGTTTAATAATTCGCCCTCTCTCTATAAACAAATCTCACTGACATAAAGCATAATTTTATATTTTAATTTTCACATTTAGTCTAATCGGTTCACTACTCGGCCGATACCCTGAGTTCAGGTATCAGGAAAGGAAAAGGGTATCGGAAAATGCCTAGTATTAATATGAAGTTGCTATGGAAGCCCTCAGGTTGACGTCAACTAAAGGACTGCCACTCCAAACGCAGAAGAAAATTCTCGAACTTACGCAATTTGCATACTATCCGTCCTTAATAGTATTTGAAAATAGAATTAGTATGTCGCAAACCATCGTCTTGAAAAGAATATGTCAAAGGTTCCCGGAGGGTTTACTATTTCCAGTCAAAGTTTTAAGTGTAGAAGCGTCCATACTCTATCCGCTGATATTGCTCACAGTACATTGTGCGTTGGACGTAAGTTCAATGAGAACTACAAATGCAAGTGAAAAAGTGTAAACAAACTACAAACATGATGGACGCACGAGACCAACTGTCAAGTAGAGAGACACTTCGGTAAAGATGTTTGTATGACTGTCAATATCTAGCACACTGAAAAACATTTAAATCATGTTTTCTGTGTAATAATTCATCTGCAACAACAATACTGAACTTGTATAAAGACATGTTTGGACATTAACGTCTGAATGAATTATTATCTAATCAACTTGAATTTGTCTTGGCTTAGAAAGCAAACAATAGATACGTCTGCGGTCCTACAACAGCTTAAATTATTCAAATTTTTAATAATTCACTCACTCTCACTATATAAATAATTCTCATCGATGTGCAGCATAATTTAATATTCCAATTTTCACACTTAAGGTATCGTTTCTGTACTCTGCATCGGCTGATACCCTGAGTTCAGGTATCAGGAAAGGAAAAGGGTATCAGAAAATGCCTAGTATTAATATGAAGTTGCTATGGAAGCCCTCAGGTTGACGTCAACTGAAGGACTGCAACTCCAAACGCAGAAGAAAATTCTCAGACTTAAGCTGCGTCCCAATTTGCATACTATCCATCCTAAATAGTATTTGAAAATACAATTAGTACGTCGCAAAACATAGTATGTTGAAAAGAGTATGCCAAAGGTTTCAGGATGGTTTACTATTTCTGGTCAAAGTTTTAAGTGTAGAAGCGTCCATACTCTATCTGCTGATATTGCTCACAGTGCATTACGCGTTAAGCGTGAATTTGATTAGAACTACAAATGCGAGTGAAAAGTGTAAACAAACTACAAACATGATAGACGCGCGAGACCAAACATCAAGTAGAGAGACACTTTGGTAAAGATGTTTGTATGACTGTTAGTCAATATCTAGCCCACTGGAGAATATTTAAATTGTGTTGTCTGTGTAATAATTCATCTGCAACAACAATACTGTACTTATATGAAGACGTGTTTGGACATTAACGTCTGAATGAATTATTATTCAAAGACCTGAGGAGATTTCTCCGCATGAAAGTCTCGTGAATGGGACCTGCTGCTGCTTCTCCAATAAGGTAGGAAATTAAATACGACAGAAATGTGGATGACTGACAGGGCTCTTAAATAAGCACCATAATGATCTGTTAATGAGGAAGTAGTGGCTCCCAAAGATTGCTTATTCTTCTGTTAAACACTCAAAAGTATTTATTTTACCTTCACAAAAAAGTACATACTTTAGGGCGTAGTATAAGTATGTGAATTGGGACGCAGCATTAAAGTATTTATTTTAGTGGATTAACTAGCACGGATTAATTATTATACACATTAAGAATAACAACGTGAGCTTGAGAAAAAACACTGTAAATTTAGATTTCACGCAGACTGTAAAATGAAGAAAACACACACCTAAGTGTATCCTGAGACTGCACAGTATGACCAGGAAGGTGAGCGCACCCTCCAGCATGGGTCTCTCCTGTTCCGAGTCCAGCACTGCGTTCTGATGTTGAGACGCCATCGTCAGCAGATCCACGACCTTGAACCTGACGCAAAATGCAAACAGCCATCAATGAGCGAACCGCGGGTGAGAAAACTCAATCAGAGAAGCAGAGGAGTTGCTGTACCTCTCGAAGACTGAGGAAATGAAGTAATCTGGATCCAGTCTAGACGCACACACCTGAAGACCGAGAATCAGGGTGAAAATGTATTTTTGAAGAGGAAATGTGCTGAAAAGTGCTACATGTGAGCAGCAACGGGTTTTACACTGCAAAAAAGCTTTTCTAACTTGTTTTGTCTTGCCAAATAAAAACTAAATAAATAAATAAAATCTTAAAATCAAGAAGCCTTTTCTAGACAAGTACAACTTATTGTTTTGTTTTGAGAAATAAAAACTCAAGATTAAATAGGGTTTTCCTTAAAAACGTGTGAAATATTCTGCCAGTGGGATCAGTGAAAGTGTCTTGTTTTAGTTTGAAATAAGGTTATTTTACTCAGGCCCTTAGCCAGCCGTTTTTTCTCAAAAAGTGGACCGTTTCGCAGTTATTTTTCTATTCAATTGTGAGATTTTAATACTGTGTTTTAGTATTGTAATATAACGTGTACTTGTATAGCACATTTATTTTGTGGCTACACATCCAAAGCACTTCACAATCATGAGGGGGGTCTCTCCACATCACCACCAGTGTGCAGCATCCACTTGAATGATGCGACGGCAGCCACAGGACAACGATGCCAGTGCGCTCACCACACACCAGCTATAGGTGGAGAGACCGTGATAGAACCAATTCGTTTGATGGGGATGATTGGGAGGCCATGATGGTTAAGGGCCAGGAAACCCCTACTCTTTTACGAGTAGTACCATGGGATTTTAAATGACAACAGAGAATCAGGACCTCAGTTTATCGTCTCATCCAAAAGACGGCGCTCACTGACAGTATAGTGTCCTCTTCACATTACTGGGGCATTAGGACTCAAACAGACCCCAGGTTGTGTGCCCCAGCTGGCCTCACTAACACCACTTCCAACAGCAACCTAGCTTTCCCATGTGGTCTCCCATCCAGGTACTGACCAGGCTCAGCCCTGCTTAGCTTCAGTGAGTAACCAGTCTTGGGCAGCAGGGTGATATGGCTGTTTTAGTGACATCTTAAGCACTATTTTTAGTTGGATTAGCTTGTCAGATGGTCATAACCACACTTTTTGATGTACCATAAATAGTTCCTAAAGATTCATAATAAAGAAATATGAAAAAACTAATTTATCACATAATTAAAGAAATAAGCATCCGGTAAAGTTTTAAATTAAAAACTGTGGCCTTTTGTTTTTTACTAGGCAAATAACAAACTGACCTGCACATTCAACTGACATAAAAAGATTAAATGACAACAATAATAATCAGACCCCCTAGTTTTTCTAGATTTTGCAATTGCTGAACCCAACACAAAAATCTAAAATCGCAAAATAAAAAAAAAATAAAAAAATAAAAAAAATAAATCAAAATAATCAAAATAAATCAAAATAATAAATACAAAAAAATTAAATAATCTCAAACATCCAATTCTAAACCATATAATCAAATTATATTTCAGTTTGCAATAAATTATTTTACGTGACTTAAGCCGATGGAAATGAATGAAGTGCCATTTAAAAGCTATGGAAACACATTGGAAGCTATGGATAAAGTAACTAAGTGAGTGAGTGAGTGGTGTTGGCACGTTCACCTGCAGGAGGTAGATGTCCGGATCAATCATGGAGTTGCAGAAGTGAGACTGGACATAGGTCATGGCCTGACCTTTAATCTGCAGCCCATTTCTCACCCACATGTTACTATGGATCTCAGACAGGCTAGCCTGCACAAACATACACACACACAAAAACTTATCCCGCACTGTAGCGCTAACATCATACCACTCTCATATAACATCAAGTCACATTCCAGAACTGAAAGGAGAGACATGGGTGAAGATTTATGACAAACGGCTGCAACGTTACACAACACAATGTCCTCTGCTTCAGCAGCATTAATGCACTGATGCACACATGAAGCCTTGTGTACAGATGTATTTTTTTAGTTCCTAGAACTCAACAAAGGTACTACATGTTTATTGATGTATATTATACTGTTTAGAAGCAGAATTCTGTATCATGATTTTATATTAAGGCTGAAATACAAAAGATGATTTGTTCATTATTAGGCAGCTACTTTAGCACCACTGAGATAATGATGCATGTTTGTACACTTTGAAATTATATTTCTGTTTGTTTTTATTTTAGTAATTTTGTTTTGTGCTTTTTTTTTCTTCATTTTTATTAATTTCTCACAGTTTTTTTCTTATTTTTACTGTATTTATTTTGTTATTTTAGGACATCTATTTAATTTATGTAAAAAAAAGTATGTAGACACACACACACACACAAACACACTACCTAACAAAAGTCTTGTCGTCTATCCAAGTTTTAGCAACAACAAATTATAACTAGACTTCTAGTTGATCATTTGGTATCAGAAGTGGCCTTTATGAAAGGCAAAGGCGTCTAGATTATGCTTATTTTACTAAAATAAAATATGATGATGCCTTGATTCTTAATTATTCAATTACGACAGTAAGGTCTGAATGGACCTTAGACGAAAGTCTTGTCACTTAACAGAAATAATGTACAGTATTGACCTTATTCTTCGCGTATGAGCGGGCGCAGCCATTTGAGTTTTTTTGTCTCGAGACTTCTGCTCTCATTCACTTCCATTCATTTTCAGACATTTAAAAACAGTTAGTTCTGCTGCTTGATGTTGCAAACTGATGTTTTCTTATTATATTATTCTACTTTGTCTGTGTAGTCATGCAAACACTTGTTTTTAGAGCGAGTAGTTTGACTGTTTTCTGCAGTTAATTATTCCTAGTCCTTTCTCCCATAGGCGACTGAATCAGAAGTTCTAAAACAATCGCAAAAATTAGCGACTTCAGCATTAAAGAATAAGGTCAATACCTCACAAATTAAGAGATTTGACCAGATACTCAGTCTGCTGATGGTAACCAAGTCAGCAGATGTGTATTATAACACAAATACGTTAGCACTGTTTATTTATATATTTACTTGCCTTATATTTACTTAATAATATTGGGACCTTCCCAAAGCAGTGATGCACGAACATCCTGTAGTCTTCACTGATCCCTGCTTACTAAATAGCACCTACACTGAGTGGCCTGGACTGCTGGACTGGCTGGGGTGCACATTTGCTATTAAAAAGACGAAATCCCCCTCACTGTTTAATAAAACACGACCAGCTTTCCCACTGTGTAAATACTGGCAGGCCTCTGTACTTTTATAGTTCTTCATAAACGCTCCATCTGCTCCTTGTGACAGGACAAAGTAGTTAAAAACATCCCCGTAAGTTATCTCTGGCTCATATCGTCTACCCACATTAACGGTAACTATGGATGGGGCAATATGAGACCATCTAATCATTGCAGGGAGGTTTTCACCGTACTCCCAGCTCAAAACATTTACAGAGCTAGCATTATATGCCGTTTTTCTAAAATTACAGCTAACTGTACACTATGTAATGACTTTCGGAAACAGCCATCTGATGTTCTGTGTCAGCGTACCGGAAGTTGGATGACAAAACGCGGAAGAGCGAAGTATTAAAAGTGGACGGGGCGAAATAAGGTCAATAGAATATAAAGTCATGGTGCAGCGGAAAAAATAATTAATATTGTGTATGACTCCCATGAGCTTGGAGGACTGCATCCATACATCTCTGCAACGACTCGCATAACTTACTAATAAAGTCATCTGGAATGGCAAAGAAAGCGTTCTTACAGGACTCCAAGAGATCATCAAGATTCTTTGGATTCATCTTCAATTCCCCAGACATGCTCAATAATGTTCATATTTGGTGACTGGATTGGCTAATCCTGGAGCACCTTGGCCTTCTTTGCTTTCATGAAATTTGATGTGGAGGCTTAAGTATGAGAAGGAGCTCTATCCTGCTGGAGAGTTTGCCCTCTCCTGTAATTTGTAATAAAATGGGCAGCACAAATGTCTTGATACCTCAGGCTGTTGCTGTTGGATGTCCAACTCTGGAGATCTCTCGCACAGCCCTATACTGAATATAATCCCAAACCATGATTTTTCCTTCACCAAACTTGACTGATTTCTGTGAGAATCTTGGGTCCATGTGGGTTCCAATAGGTCTCCTGCTGTATTTGTGATTATTGGGATGCAGTTCAACAGATGATTCACTGGTAAAAGTCTACCTTCTGCTACTTTTCCAAATGATCAACTAGAAGTAATTATTTGTTACAATCTCTCTGGGTTTAGTAAATTTTATTATCCCTTGTCCAGACTGCTCCTTACCATACAATGCAAGTTAATGTGATTTACACCGTGCTAATAGCTTCATGATCCCCATCTACCTATTCTGTAACTGACAGAGTGGTTCTGTTTATGCATCTGAGCCACATTCTTCAAACAAAGCTCTCATAAGACTTAAATGAAGGAAATACAGAGGATTTACCATTAAGGCAACTTTATGAATTATTTGTAGCTTGGCGAATATTTGTAGCCCTAGTCATTATATATTTTCAGACATGATACCAAATTTGTTTGGTTTAACAGAAGGAATATAAATCATTCTTTAAAATTGCTACAGAATTGACATTTTTGGTGAACTCCTGCTTTAATTACACACAACCAGGTCCTCCTCCTCATCTTCTGTCTTCTTTTATTGGATTTTTTTATTCAAGTTAATCTCATATTACCTGTATCTGTAGAGGGTGAACCATGATCTTCATCAGCATCTCCTGATCAGGAAGCAAACTGTCTAAATCCAGACCTTGACACTTCACTCCCTGCAAAACAACAGGTGCATTTCAGTTTATAACAATGTAAACCAAAATAAAGACTTTCAATAGGTCTAAGATTTTGACTGCATTGTTTTGCGGAGCAAAAAGGCACCACGTTTACAAGATGTAAGATAAGTCTTTAGTGTCTCCAGAACGTGTCTGTTAAGTTTCAGCTCATCAGACTATTTATTATACAATGCAGAATATGGCTATTTTGGTGTCTGAGTACAGTTTAGCTGTTTTTTTGCATCCTTTGCCTTTAAATGCAAATTAGCTGGTTCTCCCCGCCCACGATTCCCACATAAGTGTCTGCTTCTCATGCACTACTTCAGATAAACAGCAGTCAGTGACAGAGACAGACATGGTTTAAGCTGAAATATAGCTCATTAGTCAAAAATACCAGGTAAGATTATTTGATGTATTGATGGTGGAGTTTATTAAAACCTATCCGAAACCATGAGTCACACACAAAAACTGTTACAAAGTTTGCAGTACACACATTTACTGACATGCAGCTGTGGTTAATCCAGCGGTTATGAATTACTCCCTTCAACCTAAAGTGAAGTGAATCAGATTAAAACCTTGCCAGCACATCTTGAGGCCTACTCCAAAGATGCACAACTGTAATTTGAATAAACACACTTTATGAAAAACCACATCAGAACAAAACAAAGCTGGATTTTCACGTGAAATTTTTGCGAATAAAGAAACGTTAAAATCTAACGGTGTCCTAACAACATGTGACATGTAAGATTCCAGCAAGATTCCACTTTGTCTGCATCAACCGCAAAGTGCCACGACAGAAACATTTAAATACCAACCACTGCACTCCCAACTAAATGGTTAGAAAGGCTTTTGATGTAATTAATACATATTAAACATCTTGAACATTATTAATTGGTCACTGAGTGACTGAACTAAACTGAACTGAAAACTGGACTGACACTGTTTCAATTTTTTATAATGCATGTGAAGCTGCTTTGACACAATCTACATTGTAAAATCAGTATACAAATAAAGATGAATTGAATTGAATTTATGTTGTTGGTTTACAATGAGTCACAGTTCTGACTTTCATTTTCAAACTATCTGCCAGTTACTTTATTTTCAAGACCTGAGGTGAACTATCCGCTGCTGTTCCAGTAGTATGGCAATAAATGGTACATTTGTTGACAACAAACAATTCTATTTAAACTCACATTGAGAGCCTTTAGCACTGAATCGGTAGCGGTGTTAATTTTGTTAACAAAAACATTTGTGTCATAATTTGTGTGACAAAGTTTGTACTGACAAAAACTAAACAGAAATAAGCAATGATGATGATGACGACAAGGACAACTATAATAAAATATTCTGACATTTTCGTTTAATATGTAATGATAAAAACAATAAATCTAAAGCAACATCAGCATGCCAGAGAATCGTCCTGAAATTCACGCTTGAAAATTTTACCTTGTAATATGTAAAATATTTATTTATATCATTAAACAATGCATATGGAAAAGATATATTCCTAATTTAATTACTGTTTTATTTATTTTAAAGTTAGAATATTTGGTTAAAATAAAGGTATACAATATTTGAAATAAATTACACTTAAAATTAAACCAAATATATTTTAGTCAACTAAATCATGAGTAGATTTAGAATTATATTAGTTTTAGTCCACTAAATTTTATAAGGTTTTAGCCGACTAAAACTAATATGATTCAAAAGACTAAAATATGACTAAAAATGAAATGAATTTTAGTTAAAAGACTAAGACTAAAACTAAATCAAAATTGGCTGTCAAAATTAACACTGATCAGCAGCACATAATCAGTACCTGAGGTGATTGTCATAGTAGTACATGCTATTGTTCTGCTATGATGCTACGAAAATAGAAAGCATTTCTAAAATAGAATTTTTGAGGACAAAAACTCCTTTTAACATGGAAAAGATACCTTTTATTGCATCACAGCACCGTGTCGTGTGTTGTTAGGACACAGTGTAACAAGTTAAAGAGAACAAAATCGTCACTTCCTGATAAACTGGTGCTAAATACCAAGAAAAAAAGGAATTTGCTGCGGTAGGAAAAGCCACTGTGGGCCTTTTTTCTTTTATTATAATTACTTGCACCTCAGAAGATAAAGACGATTTTTGAAACGCTCTTTGGGAGCACAGACACTCAAGACAGTTCTTGTGATAATAATAATAATAATAATAGAGTTAGTTTGAATTAGAAGAGTTAGAATGTCTTTATTGTCCCCGAAGGGCAATTAGATTTACAGCAATAGCCGACAATCAACAGCAACAAGACACACTTAACAACATAAGATAACAGTAACAATAATAATAATAATAATAATAATAATAATAATAATAATAATAATAATAATAATAATAATAATAATAATAATAAAATTTACAAAATAAATAAATAAATAAATGAAAACAAATGACTTTTTTTGACAAGCAAATGTGCAAATGTGTTTCCATCGTTGTTTATTTGCATTTTTTCTACTTAAGTTTTTCCTACTCAGGCTTACCTTGCTGAGGAACATGGCGTAGTATCGGTGGAGAGGTAAATGAAAGGTCAGCTGGTTGAGGGAAGGCTGTGACAGAGAATCTGAAGTTATTAACACAATTCTTCCACGTTTATCTTGTCTTAAAGATATCCTACATTTTCACTAAATAAATAAAAGAACAACAGTAGGTAGATTGCTAGGCTCACACTGTGCCCGCAGACTTCTGCAGATTTATGTAAATGTGTTTTTATATTAATTTCAGCTATGTTATTGAATAGCATGCACGTTTATATCATTTTTGTAAGATAATATTTGTAAAATAATATTTCCAACAAAATACTAAATTTGAATGAAACTGAAAGAAAATGAATCCCCCGAACTAAATCGATTGGCATCAAGACTGTACCTCATCTACAAACCCAATGGCATCAAACCACATCTGAAGAGTTTCCAGACAGTACCGCACCACTGTCTTAGTGTAGTCTTGAGTCTCCTGACAACACACAAAACGTTCAATTCAAAAACAGGCAGGTTTAAGACAGCATTGAATTTTCTTTTCCGCTCAAGTTTTTATCACAATACATGGTATTATCACTATATTAAGAAATAAACATCACAAGAAATAGTTGATCTAAATTTATGTGCCTTATTTAAATAATCTACACCTTTTATTCTTGCAATAATTATAATTATAAGAGGTATTATCTGTCTTTGTCATTTATTTTCATTTACTGTATATTTTATTAATATGATGATACTTTGGCAATACTGAACAAAATGTCATGCCAATGAAGTAACTTGAACTTTATAAGGTTAATAAATGTCCTTAAGTGGCCCAGCCAAAGCCCAGATCTAAATCCTATAGAACATCTCTGTAGAGATCTGAAAATGGCTGTACACCGTTGCTTCCCATCCAACCTGATACAGCTTGAGAGGAATGGGCAAAAAGACAGGTGTGCCATGCTTGTGGCATCATATTCAAAAAGACTTGAGGCTGTAATTACTGCTAAAGGTGCATCAAGTATTGAGAAAAGGCTGTGAATGCTGATGTACATCTGATTTTTTATTTTTAATAAATTACAAATACAGAAACAATTTCAAAAACTCTTTTTTCACATTCACATTATGGTGGATTGGGTGTAGAATTGAGGATATAAACTAATTTAATCCATTTTGGAATAAGGCTGTGACATAAAAAATGTGGAAAAAGTGAAGCGATATGAATTCTTTACGGATCCACTGTATTTGTGTTTAATAATAAACATTGTGATCGGGGTCGTCAAGCATTTGTCGTTATGACGAACAAGCACAGTTAAAACTCAACAATCTGAATATTCTTATAAAGAAACTCTTGATTATCAATAGTATTCTGAAGTTCGTTTTAACATATACTGTGTTATAGTGTTGTCAAAAGTATCCACCAATCGCAAGCAAACAACTGTCAACATCTTAAAAATATCACAATTTAAAACATACTGGAATCTAAAGTATGAAGGGAAGAGTGTCTATATCTCACTTTAACTTTGCAGTGTGTGAGGAGACCCCACATGGGCTGAGCGCAGGCCTCCAGTTCAGCAGCAAACGCTGCATAATACGTCTGAGACTCAAACTCCACGTGCTCATTCAGCTCTCGCTTATTCAGATTCATTCCTGACACAGCAAACAGAACAGAGAAAGGACAATCACATCATTTGTCAAATAATGACTGGCTGAGATCAAGTTCAGTTCTTAACATTTAATGTAAATCAAAATAAGTTTTAGCAAATAAACAGTCCAGGATGCTTTTTATTATCTACATTACATTTATAGACGTATTCAAGGTCATGCTATATATTGTAAAAGCTACTATAAAACAGATGGTTCATAACATTTTTTTACAATAAAGCCTACAGTCTCTCGCAACCTTTTATAGGTCAAAGTAAACGCTAATAAGTTCACACTAAACATGGAGCACCACATCACTCGCTCTAGTTTTCATCTAAAGATTTTCAATTATTTGAACCTGCATTCACACATTTGCATTGTCTGGTATGTAACTTACTTATAAAACTAGTCTAGTGTGCATTAGGTCTGAACCCAGCATTAGGCTATGTTTACATTACAACAATGCAGTTCCACCGAGTGGTACAGTGCGGTGCGGTACGCTTTTATGGCCGTTTCCACTGTCAAAAGGTACCTAAAAGCGAACCGTACCATACCACTTTTTGGGTACACTTTGCAAAGGGTACCTAGTATGAGAAAAGCGCACTAAAAGGCGAAGCTAGACGTGCAACTGAACGCTATTGGTTTAGAGAGAAACGGCACTCGCTCGTGGACAGGCAGGTCAATCAAAACAAAGGAACCGCCATTTTAAAAACCTAGTCGAGACACTGCACTGTTATAATATATACATATAACAACAAGCCACGGTCAACCCAAACTCAAACAAACCTTGTCATTGTCTTAATGAACAGCCATAAAGCCATGAAGAACAAAATCTTTCTAGTCCTGTTGTTGTTTTAACGGGCCTGTCTAAAATCGTGAACGGTTTCACTTTCTCCACAGAGCTCGCCCCACGTCTAACTTATTTTAAATAATGAACTTCTTGAGCTGATTATTGATCGTGCGTGTGATTATTGAAGTGCTTTCAGAAACTGACAATTGAGAGAGTGACGCGCGAAAAAATTCAATGGAAAAGCCAGAAAAAATAAAGGAGCAAATGATTCTTTCAGCAACCTAAACCTAAACTGCCATGTTTAACTATTATCATCGCCTTTCGGACTATTATGAACTCGAGAATGACGGAATAACTCTCTAACAGAGGTTACATGTGCTGGTGAAGATTAAAGACACAGGTGAGAGGTTTGCACTGACTGTGGGCTATATGTTGCGTGTTGTTTTTGAACCCATATAATGACTAAATGCATGCTTTGACAGACAGTAAGTTATTTCTTACATCTTAGATCTGCAGTTATAAATCAAATCATGTTCATAGAAAGGTTAGTAATTAACATTTATACACCAGTATTTACGTGTATAAAGCAATTGTTTTGTGAGAAGAGCTTCTCATATGACATGTGTACGTCCCGTACAGCTTTACTTTGACATTTCCTCAAGCGAGAATCCTCACCAGCACATGTAACCTCTGATAGAAAGTAATTCCGTAATTCTCGAGTTCATAATAGTCCAAAAGGTGATGATAATAGTTAAACATGACAGTTTAGGTTTAGGTTGCTGAAAGAATCATTTGCTCCTTTGTTTTTCCAGTTTCTCTTTCGCACTTCACTCTAATGTTTGTCCATTTCAGAAAGGATCGGATGTCAGAAGCAATATAGATGCACACGAGCGCAAGCGAAAAGTGAAAAGGGGAACCGCTCGTGATTTAGACAGGCTCGTAAAAAAACTACCTGGCAGAGGTGAGAATCTGCTCTTCTTCTTCTTCTTCTTGGCTTTGTGGCTGTTTATCAAGACGACGACAAGGTTGGTTTGAGCTCGGGTCGACCATGGCTCGTTATTTTATGTGTATATTATATATTATTTCAGTGTAATGTTTCGGCTCTGTATTTATACATGGTGGTTCCTTTGTTTTCATTCTGGATTCTCGAATGATGTATCTCTGTAAACCAAAAGTGTTCAGCTGCATGTCTAGCTCCACCTTTAGCCTTTGCAAAGGGTGACAAAAATGTGTTGCGGTACGGTTCGGTACGCTTTTAGACAGTGGAAACGGCCAGAAAAACTTACCTACTCAATGGAAACGGGCCAAAAGTGGTACGGTAAGGTTCGCTTTTTGGTACTCTTGGGCAGTGAAAACGGCCATAGGAGTACCAAACCATACCGTACCACTCAGTGGAAACGGGCTATTGGAGGCTTCCGAGCTGCTTGTTTTCAGACAGTCAAGATGAAATTAGGTTTTCTTTAAAAAAAATTTAAAAAACAACAACCACAAACTGATCTGCCAACGGAGTAAGCAAAATAATCTCATGTCAAATCGAAAACAATTCATTGCTTACACCATTGACAGATTATTTTGTTTTTTGCTTGTCCAGAAAATGCTTCTCGCCTGGAAAAGAGACAACAACTTTAAGCAAGAAATGAAGGGAACGACGGTTCATGACAGTTACTGACCTTGAAAGAAGGAGACAAAACTCATCCAGAGCAGAAGCAGAGAATGATCCTCCAGGAAGCGCTTGGCCACACTTTGGTGTGATAGGATATTAATAAAATCACTAACTAAAGGCCAGTAGGTGTTATTCTTCAGCAGAGCTTCGCCGCAGTTCACCACCACATGACGATTATTCTCCTCATCTGTGACAGAACAAAGACACGCTGATAAATGTAGCCAGACGTCTAGATGACCTGCCAGCAAATGTATTTTCTTTGGTTACCTTGCAGTTCGCTCTTGATAAGGCAGCTCTCCATCATGTAGAGGAGAACGGTGACCATGATGTCCAGTAACTGGCACTCCTCTGTGACGTGTCTGGCCAGCTCCTCGTTGCTGAAGAGCTGCACGCTGATGTGCACGATGCGGTTGGACATGGTGTCTGACTCGTGACTCTTCATGAGGGTCTTCATGATGAAGGCATAGTGTTGTACGAATGTTTTAGTGAAGGTGATCTGTGACAAGGGAGAAGCAAGCACAAATTGGATTAAAAAGTAACAAAACTATGGACCCTTCATTTAATTTAGAGGAGTACAACACTTCCTTTTTTTTATTTGTATTTTATTTTAATATGATTCTTATATTTTTATAGAACGTAAATGTATATGTGTGCGACAGGCTCTGATTTCTTGTTTGTTGTCTAAAAGTAAAAAGAAAACATTAAAAGCTCTTTGTTTTGCCTGTTTCATCTGTCGTTCTCAATAAAAAGACTTTTGAGGACAAAAAAAAAGTAACAAAACCATACCCTAAGGAAATCAAGATCACAACAGCACTGTAATTTTCACATTTTGTGCCACATTGTTTAAATAGCAAATCCATTTACGGCACTATGTAGACTCATGGGTTTGCTGGTCTGAAAAGGAGGTGTGTTAAGGCGCATTGTTGGCGAGTTGCTATTTTGATATAGACCAGTAGTTCTCAACTGGTTTGGCCACGGGACCCACATTTTTACATGGTCATCAAGCCGCGACCCAAATTTTTAGGAACTGTAATATAATTTTAGGAATTATAATTAATTTGTATTTATTTGTTAACATACACAAGTAGTGAAAGAAAAAGCATAAAAAAAATCAGCAAGACTTACAAATAAACAATATTTTATTGCTGACATTTAACAAAATGTATCAAATTATAGAAATATTACAAAGTAAAAACGACAAAACTGTAAACAGTGGTTTGGTTAAGGAAAGGTTGTTACCATAAACAAAACTGAACTGTTAATAAAACATTAGCACTGATCCTGTTGAACAGAACAAACCAGACAATTGTAAAATGATTAAAACATCCATAACCAATTTTACATCTAATATGACAGCAATTATAAACATCTGTTTCACTTACAGTAATTTGGGAAGATAATGAGATAACTGAGGATGTGCTTTACTGATGTGATAAGAGTTTCAAAGTCAGGAGTGATGGTAGACAGTGCTACCTGAAGATCGTGCTCTACGTACAACCTGTTCCTTTGCTTGGAGTCAAACTGCCCCAAGGAAGCCTCTTTCATACAAATACGTAGTTCTGAATGGGATGGGTTTGATCGCACACTCAGATCTCGAAAACTGGGAGAGGCTTACTTCACTGAATTTCCTTTTCAGCGTCTTATCACATGAAAGCTCCACCAGCTGACTCTCTATGTTGCTCGGCAACATGAAGCTTTCCACGTCGATTGTCGTGCACGCATCTCAAAATAAAAGTCCGGTATACGCAAAACAAGTTAAAAATTAAACTTTTGTTGTTTTTTTTGACCACACACTCCGCGACCCACTGAAAATGTTCCTGCGACCCACTTTTGGGTCGCGACCCACCAGTTGAGAAACACTGATATAGACCATAGTTTAGATTTGGGCTCTGTCAGGCTTTGGAGACATAAGAATAGGACGCGTGTTTGGATTTAACTATATAATTATTATAGTTTTTTGACCACACTTTGTTGTTATTTGTTATTCATTAATTTGCTGTAAATTAGAACTGAATTCCAATATAGTTTGAATCAAATCATTGCACTTAACAATATAAATGAAATCAATAGGCTGACGGATGTCTTCAGTGGAGTGAGTATTCCCTGTTTCCTTACTCCATGAAGCCGAATGGAGGCGGTTCGTTCTTTATCCTTGTGCTGCAGATGGTCTGTTCAACCGTTTTCTCGCTAGTGAAGTGTTCAGCTTTTCCACTAACAAAGTCCGCCATGTAAATATTAAATGTGCCATGGCGCTACACTACACTAACTGACTCTTAAAGGGAATGGGAGATAAGACTCTGACTGGTTTAATGCATGTTATGCTCAAAACACACCCAAAACTCATTAAGAGAATAAGCACAACCATGTCAGATCATGCGCCAGGGCTCAGACCATATTTATCTGTCCTTAAAATAGCAGGATTGTGATAAGTGGATTCGGACACTACCTTAATGCTTTCGTGCCATGTGTTTTAAATTTTGCGCTTAGATCGTTAAAATAGAGCACATGGTTACAACCATGACAAATGGAAAAGAGAACATATTTCATATATATGCGTGTTTGGCTGATTGCTTTTGTTTTAAAGAAGATAAATAAAGCAGAATGTTCTCCTACCTGTCCTGATATGTTTTTTCATTATGCAAAATGTAACTATATTTAACAGCAGATTTCTGAAATAGACTTTTTTTTGCTTCAAAGACTAGTCTAGAATACACTTG
Organism: Danio albolineatus; assembly: GCA_903798035.1. Taxonomy (NCBI): domain Eukaryota; kingdom Metazoa; phylum Chordata; class Actinopteri; order Cypriniformes; family Danionidae; genus Danio; species Danio albolineatus. Next base: position 4,130,862 of record CAIGQQ010037715.1, read on the forward strand.
ACTTGAAAATGCGTATTTTATTGATATGGTACCTTTTATAAGATTCATTCATTCATTCATTTTCCTTTCGGCTTAGTCCCTTTATTAATCCGGGGTCGCCACAGCGGAATGAACCGCCAACTTATCCAGCATTTGTTTTACGCAGCGGATGCCCTTCCAGCCGCAACCCATCTCTGGGAAACACATCCATACAGTCTCATTCACACACATACACTATGGACAATTTAGCTTACCCAATTCACCTGTACCGCATGTCTTTGGACTGTGGGGGAAACCGGAGCACCCGGAGGAAACCCACGCAACCACAGGGAGAACATGCAAACTCTACACAGAAATGCCAACTGGCCCAGCCGGGGATCGAACCAGTGGCCTTCTTGCTGTGAGGCGAACGTGCTAACCACTAGGCCACCGTGGCGCCACCTTTTATAAGATTTGTATGTTTATTATGAAATATAAATCACGGAAATTCTGTTATACTGTAGGTATGCCAGCTTTCGCAGTATTAAAGGTAATGTTTAAAGAAAAAAAACTATTCTACAGATCCTCCCTCGTCAGAGAAGCGGTAGAAAGACAAAAGAAACGTGTGACTGGACGAATGTCTTATTTGCTCACTTGTGATCAGACTGATGAAAATCGCATCTTAATAATATAAGCAGGTATAAATAGCATGCACATGCTCTCTCTGTCTCTCTGTCAGCCTGCCTGTCAGCCTGTCACAGTTGATTCAGCGGAGGGACTAGAAAACCTAACATGTAAAAAACTGAACAAAAAAAATAATTAATTAATTAATTGATTAATATATAAAATTGGACAAATATTACTCTGCAAACAGCAAAACTATTTTAAAATTAGGTCTACCTTGGCAAATGACCATGGAATAAGCGGGATAATCAATGGCTTGCCATACGTTAAAGGATTTTAACGCACTTCGCGGAGGCGACCACACTCCGCTGCGCGTCGTGTGGTCCTTTGCCTCTACGTCATGCATTAAAAATAAAATCCTTTAACGCACGGCAAGCCGTTGATTATCCCTTACATATACACGCATAAATACAAGATCTTTGAGGGAGTTTGGGAACCTTTCAAGTTGTTCCTAAATGTCGAAGAGAGGGTATAAATATTGATGTGAAATACTAAGGTTTTTTATGTTTGTTTGTTTTGTTGTTTCTTCTGTATTTTCCAAGTGCAAAGTTAAAATGCAATAAAGATACTAAAAATATATAACTATTTTTAAAAAAGTAAAAAAACAAAACAAATAAAAGGGCCGAAAAAAGTGAACATGACAATTTGGCTCTTTAAAGATCATGGGCTGGTTGTACCAAGTTACAATTTTACAAATCCACAATTTATGCATTACTAAATATCAATATAATACATTGTAGCAATTTTTTTGTGGAACATAATTAAAATATTTCTGTTCCCACGAAAACCACAAAAAACTCACAATTTCCAACACAAAAGTATTCAGAGTGAATGCATATTCTCAGATGAAGGTACACAGTATCATTTCAATAATATTTGGTTTAGTTATACTATGTAGGCTGGGCGATATGACCTAAAATCAATATGGAGAGATGTCTGTTGATACAACGTTAGGTTTATCATGCTAATAAGCATCCAGATTTACTGTGAGGGGAAAAAAAAATTCTCACCACAACAACCTTAATTAATAGTTTTTAAAAAACAGTAGGCAATAAGTACCCAGATTTCATTTTTGGGTGAACTGTTCATGTTGTGCATGTCATTTAATTGTTCCTTTTTTCATTTTGAATACAGTCCTGTTGTTTAAGTAGAAAATTGGCGCTGTTTTATCAAGTTATGTCTAAAAATTTAATCAAGAGCTGAAAGCAAACAAAGGTCAAATGAACTTTTACCATTATTTACGGAAGGCAATAAACCCTTAATTGATCAAATTGAAATCCACAGCATTTCTGCTCACAACTTTTAGATTGCTATAAAATCACCAAAGTTCTAACAATGTTGTTTTGCAACTATGCATTGCTTATGATTGCTTGAAACCTTCTAGCCATGTTCTTTCTCAAAAGCAAATCATGTAACAAAATTAAGTCCATTCAGCAAATTACAGATTCAACAAACCAAAGCTAATTCTGAATCCTGCACATACCAACTGAAAGACGTATAAGAGCATTAAATACCTTGTAATCCTGATCTGGCAACATGTTGAGCAAAAACGTCACCATCTTCTGTGGAAATTCATACTTAATAGTCCAAAACAATAACTCTTCTAAAAAGCATTTATGTTTCAGCGTGTCCATTATGGATGGATCTATCAAAACAGAGAAAGAAAGACAAGCAAGAACACTTTTAGATATTATGCATGTTTATTATTTCCAGTACTGAAGTAAAACTTATCAGCCCTCCTGTTTTATTTTAACTCTATTTTTAATATTTCCTAAGTGCTGTTTTTATTTCAACATTTTTAAACATGATAGTATATAATTATACTATAATTAATTGAATCATTTCTAATAACTAATTCCATCTGTCTTCGCCATGATGACAGCAATTTATTTTTTCCAGTTATCTTGCAATTTGCTAGTATATAGCTTAAAGTGCCATTTTAAAACTCAATTAACTACGTTAATTAGGCAAGTTAAGTTAAATAGGCCAGTTATTGGACAACAGTAGTTGATGGATGGATGGATGGATGGATGGATGGATGGATGGATGGATGGATGGATGGATGGATGGATGGATGG
>CAIGQQ010037715.1:4133981-4160090 GCA_903798035.1 Danio albolineatus
TGGCATATAGTATGTGATACCAGTGTGCTTACATGGTAAATCCACAGAAACTGTCCACTCAATATAGTGTAAAATGGTCATAAATTACTGTGTAACTTGTAGAAATATCTTCTATGCAACACTTTCATAACAGTGTAGTTACATGGTAACTCCACAGGAACAGTCCACGATATAAAGTGTATGCAAGTACACTGGTATCACAAGGTGAAACTTTCTAATGCAGCATTACATTTAAAAAATCCTTGCTCCATTAAAACATCAAATGGTAAATACTTGAAAAGGAATATAAAATTTCACAAGAGGGTTAATAATTTTGCCATTCAGCTGTATAATATGATGTAGTAGGATCTACCTTTGGTACTGCTACTGAGCTTCACTCTTTTCCTCTGACCCACACCCTGCAGCCCATCCTGATCCTCCTGTCCAACAAAAACAACAAGCACTTTTCATTTGACCCAATTCTCTCATCAAATCAACCAAACCAAACAATCAGTTTAGATGATCAATAGACTGATTTCACGCGGCCGCCATTTTAAACAGCGAAATCGAGGCTGCGGTGGGAAGAAACCTGGAAGTATCGCCTGAGTCACAGAGGAATGTTGTGCACCTGGCTGTATATCTAACTAGCGAAGAGAAAGTGACCCAAATGACATTCACAACTCACATTTTATTATACCTTTATTCTAATATAAAAAGCATATTATTTTAAATACCTTAAAATGAAAATAAATAAATGTATTTATTAATAATTAATTAATTAATTAACCGACTGCACTATTGTGTCTCTCTTTTCTTTTTCATTCTTTTTAAACTTGTTTTAACTCATTTTAATCTGTTTTTATGTTTTTTATGATTTGTTTTTATTTTCTTATACTTAAATTTTAATTTCTGTTTATGTAAAGCACTTTGAATTGCCACTGTGTATGAAATGTGCTATATAAATAAACTTGCCTTGCCTAATCATAGAGAAGTCTGTAGCCAAAAAAGGAACTGCCGATGCAATAATATAGGGCACAACAGATCAGCATGTCACAATACGTTTGATATCCACTGAAATTTATTGTCAAATTACTAAATATTATCTATAGTAGCAATAAATACCAGAAGTATAACTACGAATACATCAAATAAATGCTTTAAAATTAAAACATCATGGAGAAGTCTAACATATAAACTAATTTGCGATGCAATAATACATGTTAAAAGTCGCGTAATGATTTAATATCGTTTTGCACATGTTGAGTAGTGGCATTAAGTGACGGATTCCTGTGACCCTCCAAGGACAGACGAGCCTCGAGTTCCCCAGCGTCCGGCGACTAGACTGCAGCTAGAGCTGTGCATGGATGGATTACTCTTCAGTGTTTGAACTCTAAGTAGTGAATATTAAACAACACTGAACTGAACTCAGCTATATACTAGCTAATAATATACTAGCTAATAACTAAACTGACATTTTCAATTTACTATAACCTTCTATGTGAAGCTGCTTTGACACAATCTACATTGTAAAAGCGCTATACAAATAAAGGTGAATTGAATTGAATTGAATTAAGGTTCGCCGGATATCGATGCCACTGCTTGAGATGTCACTGCAGCGACATGCAGCGCGACACACACAGGTCACTACAAATGCCAATACCGAGTGACACATTTCTTATAAATTAAAATTAATTTGCTACGAATTTTATTGTTTCTTAGGCATGTGTATTTGTATGTGTAATTAAATTAAATAAAAATGAAAAGCAATCCCTTACTTGACTTTTTCAGTGCAAAAAGTAATTTAATTACAGTAACTAGTTACTTAGTAACTAAGTACACCCAGCATTGGTGATGACAGAATTTGGCTGAGGTACGTCAAGGCCCGTGCACACAGAGACGTTTTTTGCTCGCGTTTTCGGTCGGCGTTTGACGCCTCGAGACTAAATAAAGGGCACCAATGTGATTGTGCACACCAGCGCGCAAAACGCCAGGCGTAAAAGCGTCATTTTTAAAAAAACGCCTCATGCTCGTTTTTTTGTTTTGACGCCCCGCGTCAAAACCTTCTTCACCAATCAGATTCCCACTGTTGCTCACGTGTACGGAGCTGCTGAAGTTACGGTAAACACCCCTTGGAGGCGCTCAAGCGCAAAACTGTCAATGCGAGTGCAGATGCCCAGAGGAGATATTAACGTGGAGCTGCTTATTGCACTTGTGAACAATAATCATCTCTTCATCGCTAGAGCTGCTCTTTGAACCATCCATGCTTTGCCGATCACAACAACAAGCGTGTAAACTTCCTCTTTTCTTCTTCTGTGTAACAAGCGGGTGTCAGAAGCTTGGCACCACCGTGTGCGCCATCTAACCTCAAGGAGTGATTTGCATGCTCTCCTGCTCGACGCCAGAGAAAATCGCTTGGGCTTGAATGCTGAAAAACGTCTCGAAAAACGCCGACGATAAACGCAAACGAACAGCGTCCCGGTGTGTACGAGCCTTTAGAATGACCAAAACAACATTTCTGATGATTTACAATGTGGTCAGTCTGCTGGTTTGTCCATTACGCCGAGTTCAGACTGCATGATTTTAAGCCCCGATTTTGACTCGCCCGACAGGTTTTGAGAAATCGCAGGCAAATCTGTGCTCGTGCACATGAGTGACAATCACACAGTATGAACTATCAATGACGCGATCTGAGAGAATCGCTGATGCCCGTGAGACATTTGGCGTGCTGAATATCTGGAGCTTTCGGCGATTCAAATCATGCTGTGTGAAATGAGTTTTGACCGAAAATTACATCAGCGATCACCTACAGCCAATCAGAGAGCAGCATCCAGGCTAGTGGGAAGTTGCGGGAGGAGAAGTTACCACAATATCAACAAGCATGGCTTCGTTTGAGAAAAGGCCCTCTCTTCGGTGCATTTGGGACCAAGAAATGGAGTAAAAATTGGTTGAGATTTGGCAGGAGCACCCGTGTCTGCATGACTTTTCATCAAAGCAGTATCTCAACAGGGTCGAGTAAGAAAAAAGTTGGAGAGAAATCGCCAATTCTCTTCAAAAGCCAGGTGAGTAAAATAAGTACATTTTCTACCCCACTAAAGGCTTCTTTCTGCATTGTTTACGTCCCTTCTCGTGTGTTCGGTTGTATTTGCGGACCGAGACAAAGTTGTCGGCGATGCTCCTTTTGTAAAGTCATGCAGTGTGAAATCCCGTCGCCGATCCATCTTGCAGCGTAAACAAAGCAGCGACAAAACACTAGCCCAGATAGTCATGCAGTGTGAAAACATCTGACACGACTACTTTGAAAATCATGCAGTCTGAACTCGAAAATCATGCAGTCTCCAACCTCCAGCGCCTAGACTGCAGCTAGAGCTGCGCATCGATGGATTACTCTTCAGTGTTTGGACTCTAAGTAGTGAATGTTAAACAACACTGAACAGAACTGAACTCAAACATTAATAACTAAACTGACATTTTCGATTTACTATAACCTTCTATGTGAAGCTGCTTTGACACAATCTACATTGTAAAAGCGCTATACAAATAAAGGTGAATTGAATTGAACTCGGCATTAATGGCGTACATCCCACCCATTTTTATCATTACGTGATATCTTAAAACAAAATCACATCATTTTAATGCACACTGTAAATAATGCTGTGCTCTACACAATGCCTTCATGTTGTCAAATCGCAGTTTAAACACACTTTTTCCTCATCGAATAAAAAGTTTATCCTACTCATTTGTGTGCATAAGTTCTGTACATGCATTTTCAAACCCTATGCGCATCTTCATAGCACTTTTAATTAGGGCTGTCCAAGAATTAATCGTGATTAATCACATCCAAAATAAAAGTTTGTTTTGACATAATGTGTATGTGTTATATATATTTATTATGTATATGTGATAAACACATTCATAGAAGCCAAAACTATATATAAAAAAGTTACATCAAAGTAGTTACATCATAATCAAATGTAAAATTTGTATCGTACACATATATTTTTTATATATCTAAATATAAACCAAAATTTTATCAAGTATATGCATGTGTGTATTTATATATTCATAATAAAATATACACAGTACACACACAAATATTATGTTAAACTTTTATTTTGGATGTGATTAATCACGATTAACTTTTTGACAGCCCTACTTTTAATGCGATATTCCAAACAAATGGTTGGAAACATAGGTTATGACACACCACTAAGGCCCCATTTACACTAGTGCGTTTTAGTTTTAAAACGGCGTTTTAGCATGAAACCGATCCGCGTCCACACAAGCATTTCACCCAGAGCTTCTGAACATATCTCCGTCCACACTACTCCACCAAATACGTATATCACGTGACCACTCTGGCCATTCGCGTTCAAGTATAAACAGGAAGCATGCGTCTCGCTCGGCATTTGGTTATTGTTAGTCAACAAACGCTAACCCAAAACCGGCGTCCTAAACAGGGCTTACGCCGCTTGAAACGGGAGCAATTAGCGAGTGCTCGAACAATAGCTTGCCTCTTGCGAATATATGCAGCTGTTGTAGTAAAAAAGGCAGAGTTTAACTGCACAATGGCGCCTAAAACGGACAATAGCGCAGTCAACGACGCTCCCATTTCTGTGTCCAGCAGCCACGCCTCTGTTTTCAGAAGCCTTCGTTTTTCCCCATCCACACTGAGACGGAACAGCAGCGTTTTAGAATGAAAACGGCCTCTCCAGCGTTTCCAAAACGCTCCATTTTCGGGGTTCGAAAACTCCGGCGTAGTGTGGACGGACGGCGTAACCGTAGCAAAACTTATGCGTTTTAAAACGAAAACGAATTAGTGTAAACAGGATTTACAAAAGTTTTTTTTGACTCGTTGTTGTCACGTTTTGTCTATCCCAGCAGTCTGTGTGCTTACCTCTTTGCTGGAGTCCTCCAGACTGCCAGCAGCAGTAGCTCCTAAAACAATAAAGTTGATGTCAAAAACATGAAGCAAATTTCCAAAGTTGATCTAGTTCTCCCCATTTGCTCTATAACAGAGATCATAAACCCCCATATGTATGTAAATGAAATAGAGAAAAGCAGTGTTACCCAGTAGACTGAGCGCTCCTGCCCCTGCTGGAGAGTCTGATGCCCCATCTCCAGCACCTCCAGCGGCTCCTTTCTCCTCCACCGACACCAGACCTGAGCTCTTCAATGCTGACAAATACTTCTCATAGTTCTTCTTTGCATAAACATTCTCCTCCTGACCTATTGGTGTAAAAAAGACTTGAATGAATTGTGAAAAAAATGTGTCTTTCTTTGTATTTAAAAGGATAATTGACCCAAACACATACAAATTACTCATCCTTAAGTGGTTACAGACCTTTATGATTGTTTTCTTCCGTTAAACACAGAAGAATATATCTTGAAGAAAGCTAAAAACCTGTAACCGTTCGTTTCCGTAGTAGGAAAATCAAACGCTATAGAAGACGATTGTTACAGGTTTCCAGCTTTTATCAAAATATATTCTGTGTTCGATAGACAAAAGAAAGTCAAACTGGCATGATTAAATGGTGATTTTTATTTTTGGGTGAACCAACCCTTTTATCATACTTGCTCAATCATTTAATCAATTAAAAATGTATTTAAAACTATAACTTTTTAGTTTTATTCTTTAACATTTGCTTTTCGGTTTTACCCATAACATGTTGGTTATTATTGTATACAAAAATTGAAATAAAGGTTGCAAATGGGAGATCCTTTTATGCTTTGACCCTAATAGAGTGGAGGAACTATGACGTCAATTTGTATGCAAAAACCCGGAAGCGAGTTTTTAGCAGTTCTGGTTCCCTCGTCCAAAAGTCAATGGGTTTTATTCAATGAGATTTCAGATAAAATTGTGGCGAACACAAACTCAAGATACTTTCATGTTTTATTCTGCGACATGAAACACATCAGTTACACCACACTCTTGATTTATTAAATCTGTTATGCTTCTTTAAAAGATGGTTGCTATCAAGTTGCTAAACGGGACTACAGGCGGTGTCGGAGACATTATACGTCATCGAGCTGATCTGGTCTGGGGTTGTTGCTGGAGCGCAGCCCGCTTGCGTTGGACATTTGGATTTGTGTGTTATTTAAGTATTTTCATGAATAGTATTTTATAGTTTGTTGTATTTTTCTAATTGGGAATTCATATTGTGTGTATATAATGCCTTCACTTGTAAAGACTGCCAGAACAGATTCATTTGCTGATCATTTATTTTAGTTAAACCATATTAAAGATAACTTGTTGCTTACTAGTGCAGTCTGTCTCTTTCCTGCTCTCAGTAATGCAAACTTAAACACACAAAAGTGTAAAACATACATACATGTGAACTGTTATTTTAACGTGATCAATTGATTTTTCGTCGTTTTTTCTTGATCTGAACACATTTAACTCTGTCATAATACACTCCTCCTTAACATGTCCAGCATATGTGACTGTATGGGCTGCTTTCCGCTGTATTTCGTGACAAAAAAAAAAGAATATCGAATGTGTTTCTCTGTCCATGATGGAACTTGCAGGTATTTGATAGACTTGTCCCTCACGCCCACTTTCTGTCATGTATTAAGGTAAGCGGGCTGTATGCACGCGAGCGATGCGCTTATTTAAATATGTCTTTTAATGATACTATGTAGGCACATTTACACATACAGTTTTAAACCTTTTACAACAACCGTAAAGTAAAACAAAATGAATTTCCCACGTAAAAACTATCCAAAAGGAACGTAGGTCTGTAAGTCTTTGCCTTTATAGTATATAGTGTGGATTATAATATAATAAACTGCGAGATTAAACCTTTATGATGGACCATATTTCTAAAAAATAAGCTTAAAGAGTTGTCCGTAGCAGGGTGGTGCTGACGTCACATGCAAGCGCCCCGAAGGCTGTAGTCCGTTTATAGCCTAACGTTAGCTTTTCAGTTCTTGCGTTTGCATTTAAGGTCCGAAAGTGCTAAAAGTTGTATTTTCGTGTAAGGATTATCTGGCTAGACAAAACGTGTAAGTGTAATGAACAGTGTTTGAACACAGAGCTTATTATTTGCAAACTTCGAAAAGCCTATGGGAAAATCCTCGAGGGAACTAGTTTTATGCTAGCAGCTGATTGGCCTACAAGGTGACGTCATAGTTCCCCCACTCTATTGTGCCATTTTTGTGACGGTTGCTTTGAATTCAAATGAGATTGTGGTCCCAATCCTCTTCTCAAAAGAGGGCCGAGCTACAAATGCCTAAGTATACTTCAGTAAATGTTTTCAAATTAAAGTGAACAGGCAATAACAAGAAAGTAGTCGTGTAACACAATCAATCTCAGATTGCGGTTTTTGAGTTATGGATAGGACATTTTTCAGATCAGCAAAACAGGAGGCAAATGTAATTCGCTTTCCATTTATTACAAAAACATTACTGCAATAAACGTTTGGTTTTAACAAAAAAAGTCTGTCATTTTAATTAATTAGTCTCATTTTCAATTAATGATTCAATAACTCACTCATAAAACTTCATGTTTCTTTACTAGATGCATTGTTTCTAAGAATTATATTTTTGATGTCTGCTTGTCACCACCTATTGGTTAAACTATGTAATTGCTACAACTTTCAGTGATTTTAATCTTTTACCATAAACATCAGTATTTCTATCTAAACCATAAACTTGTTATCCCGGTACTTCTGTGTTATTTGATTGTTTGTAACTTTGTAACGAACTCAAAAGTGTACAGCTGAATCTCTTTCTTGAACAACGCAGACTTGAATGCAGCACGTCGAAGGACAAATAAGCATATGCAGATCATCATCGTTTATAATTTAGGTTGTGCGAGTGTTTGAAATGAGATCCCGATCTTTTAATGATTGCGCAGCTTTACACTGAATGCATTAAGGCAGGCTAAACAAGTAGTGACAGAAAACACCTTTAAGAATTGTGATTGTGGGTTTCACATATGCCCAAACGAACTGAGCTAAGGGGTCAAATGTGGCAAGTTCCGAAACAAACGTCTAGGGCCCCGTTTACACTAGTGCGTTTTAGTTTTAAAACGGCGTTTTAGCATGAAAACGATACGCGTCCACACTAGCGTTTCTGAACATATCTCCGTCCACACTACTCCACCAAAAACGTATATCACGTGACCATTTGCGCACTATGTGCATGCGCGTTCAAGTATAAACAGGAAGCATGTGTCACGCTCGGCATTTGGTTACTGGTTGTCAACAAACGCTAACCCAAAATTGGCGATCTAAATAGGGCTTACGCCGCTTGAAACACGAACGATTAGCAGGTGCTCGAACAATAGCTTGCCTCTTGCGAATATATGCAGCTGTTGTAGTAAAAAAGGCAGAGTTTAACTGCACAATAGTGCCTAAAACGGACAATAGTGCAAACAACGCTCCCATTTCTGTGTCCAGCAGCCATGCCTCCATTTTCAGATGTCTCCGTTTCCCCCATCCACACTGAGACGGAGCAGCAACGTTTTAGAATGAAAACGGCTTCTCCAGCGTTTCCAAAACGCTCCGTTTTCGGTGCTCGAAAACTCCGGTGTAGTGTGGACGGATGCCGTAACCGTAGCAAAACTTATGCATTTTAAAACGAAAACACATTAGTGTAAACGGGGCCTAGGTGTGAAAGAACCTTAAGTGCGACTGTGAGGGAGGAAGGGAAGGAAGGAAGGAAGGAAAGAAATAATCGAATATGAAAAACGTATACCTCACGTACGCAATAGTCATGTACACCCAGGGCCTTACGAACATGTAGATACCCTACATACAATCAGATGCTATTTACAGAGTGGGTAAAAAATAACTAATTGATAAAGTATAATTAAAGGTCCAACAATATAAACAGATATTAAACAGTAATTTTTTTCTGGCTTTCACTTCCGGCAGCAAAACATTCTTCTTTGTCTTTTGTTTTCAACACCATGATGGTTTTCTCGATTTGAGTGCCGATTTGCGAAAAGCCCTTATATGGAGCTGGTTTGGGCGTGTATTATGCAAATTAATAACCTTATGCACGTTGGTGCTCATTTAAAAAACTCCAAATTCATTAAAAGAAGGAGTTTAGAAACAAACTCATTTGTGTTCCCACATGTTGTGAATTAGGCAGAACGTTTTTGTGAGAAATTCATATGTGAATATGAAATATGAAAATATGAAAAAATTTATGCAAATATAGAAACCCAATGACTGGAAACAGCTCTTGGAAATTAGAAAAATATAAAGGTTCAACCTCAAGAAAGAAAACAATTTCAGCACATCCATACATACCCATGCTGAGGTCTTTAAACGTCTGCTGATCGGTTAAGATCTTGGTGAGAACGGTGCGCATGGCTCCGCCCATCTTGGTGAGCTCTTCTAAGAAGGAGATGTGTGGATCCAACTGCTGCAGCACCTTCTGGAGATCTCGGTCAGCGGCCGACTCTGCCAGCACATCACAACAGGTTAAACTAAATATTTCACAGCCAGTAAACGCCCAACTCTGTCTCGAGACAGTTAGTCACGAAATTTAATCTATCGATTTGTTCATAGACACAAAATTTCTTTTTTTTCCCCCATGTTCCACAACATGACCGTTAATTAATGTCCAGTCAAAATTATCAACCCTCCTGCGAATTTTTATTTTCTTTTTCAAATATTTTCCAAATAATGTTTAACAGAGCAAGGAATTTGTCACAGTATTTCCTATAATATTTCTTTCTTCTGGAGAAAGTCCTATTTGTTTTACTTTGGCTAGGATAAAAGCAGGCTTTTTTTAACCGTTTTAAGGTCAATATTATTCGCCCCCTTAAGCAATATTGTTTTTCGATCAACTCATTGTATCAACTCGTTTTTAGAAATTAGTTATTAAAACTAATTTTAGAAGTGTGTTGAAAAAAAAAACGCTTGGTCGCTTGGTGATTTCCAAAAGTCAAATACATTTTATTAAATTATTAGAATTACCATATTTTATCCATAACCTACAGAAGATAAAAATATAAGTTTTTTTATTGTAAAAAACAACAATATGCAAATGAAAAGCCATCAGCCTTTAATTTTTTTTTCATAGGATTGGTATGTTTATGTTAGATTAACAACACAACAATAGCATCAGCAGATTAATTTTATAGCACCAGGTTAAACTTTCTGACATCTTTATGGCAATCAAATGCATGAAAAAAAATAAAAATACATGCTACAAATGAACATGAAGAATCTCCAAATCTCCAAAATTAAACCAAGAATAGACTTGTCCTGAAAACATTGTGTCTACCAGTCTCATTAGTTAAGGTAATTAAATTAAACAAATGAATAAATGTGTATAAAAATTATATGCTTGTTAGACAGTTGTTTTTTTTTGTGTTGTCAATATTCCTGCGTTTATATAGGCCTATTGTGTGCGCAACATTTGTATGTTTATAACCTCGAAGGCATTTGGGGGTCGCAAGTCACTGGCATTGTAATTTTGGGGGTTGCCGGCTGAAAAGTTTGGGAACGCCTGCTCTAGCTTTCACTTATTTTACCAAAATAAAATATATGATCCTTAATTTTTAATAATAATATCATTATTATTAATTAGGACGGTAAGGTCTGACCTTGCTTAAACAAAAAGTCTTGTCACTTTACAGAAATAATTGACACTATAGAATACAAAGTCATGGTGCAGCAGAAAAATTATTTATATTGTGTATGACTCCCATGAGGGCGCCACGGTGGCCTAGTGGTTAGCACGTTCGCCTCACAGCAAGAAGGTCGCTGGTTCGAGCCCCGGCTGGGTCAGTTGGCATTTCTGTGTGGAGTTTGCATGTTCTCCCCGTGGTTGCGTGGGTTTCCTCCGGGTGCTCCGGTTTCCCCCACAAGTTCAAAGACATGCGGTACAGGTGAATTGGGTAGGCTAAATTGTCCGTATAGTGTATGAGTGTGAATGTGTGTGTGTGGATGTTTCCCAGAGATGGGTTGCGACTGGAAGGGCATCCGCTGCGTAAAAATATGCTGTATAAGTTGGCGGTTGATTCCGCTGTGGCGACCCCGGATTAATAAAGGGACTAAGCCGACAAGAAAATGAATGAATGACTCCCATGAGCTTGGAGGACATCTTGAATGACTCTTCCTTCATCTTACCCCAGACATGCTTAATATTCATATCTGGTAACTGGACTGGCCAATCCTGGATAACCTTGACCTTCTTTGCTTTCAGGAACTTTGATGTGATTTTTCCTTCACCTAACTTGACTGATTTCTGTGAGACCCTTGGGTCCATGTAGGTTCTAATAGGTCTCCTGCGGTATTTGTGATGATTGGGATGCGGTTCAACAGATGATTCATCTACCTTCTGCCACTTTTACAAATAATCAACTAGTCAGGTCAAGTTGTTATTTTTTGCTCTTACAACTGGGATGGACAAGACTTTTGTCAAGCAGTGTACAATGAAAGTAAATGGCTGCTAGTTATTAGCATTTTCAAAATACCTTAAATCGCTTTCAACGAAAAAAACTCAAATAGTTTTTGGACAAGTAAAGGCTGAGTAAATGATTTTCATTTTTGGGTGAACCATCCCTTTAAGTTGTGATCTAGTAGTGTGTTTCCCAACCCTGTTCCTAAAGGCACACCAACAGTCCACATTTTCAACCTCTTCCTAATCACACACACCTGAATCAACTCATCAGAACATTAGAGAAGACTTCAAAACCTGAAATGAACTAGTCAGATAAGGAAGACATGAAAACCTGTACTGTAAGTGTGGGTTGGGAAACACTGATTTAGTGTCCTCACCTGGTTCAGTGTAGCCGTCTCTCAGATATTGAATGATAGTGATGATAAACCGCGGCAGCACCATCTCAGACATGAGCAGCAGATCTCGAGGGACTGATGGAACATTCTCTCCTGTTTTTAATCGATGTCTATTACAAAACCTGTCACACAAAAACAAATGATACAGTTGGTTATGTAATCTCAGTAGTTTTCCATAAAATTATTTATTGTAATGAATAAAACCTTTTTATTTAGGGGGAAAAAAAACACAAATTTTAACCTACTTGTAAGTGTTTAATAGCAAGGTTGGAACTAAACTCTGCAGGGCTCCAACCCTACAGTTTCACATCCCTGTTTAAGGGACACTTCTAAGAAGCAAAAGAAGCAAAATCTTCAACCGCATTTTTCACTCCATACCTCACTTCAGCCATCTGCTCTCAACATATCAAACGTGCTGAATCACTAGTCTTGTTGAAACTATGCTCAGAATTATGGATTGTCTGTTTCTTCTCACACAAAAATTGAACATCAAAGGCCCAATCCCAATTCTATTTTTGTACCCCTTCCCCTTCCCCTTGGCCCTTACAACCGAGGGTTAAGGGGAAGGGCTTCAAAACTTACCCCTAAGAATTGGGACAGCACTTCAACACCTGCACACGTCATCATATGTCATGGCGATCTCTTGCTTCATATGAGATCAGACGATCGCGACTGCTGGAGTTATTCCAGTTGTGTTATTGTTTGGTGTTTATCTTCAGGAAATCACTGAAGGCGTATATTATGTTATCATAACCATCTAATGTGGCAGTAAGATCGTAACTATACTGTGTATTTACAAAGTGGCCATATTTATCTGTGTAAACACACGAAAACAACATTAACATTATAGCAGACACTGTAAAAGCTCATTCCCAGCCACTAGACATTACTGACAGGGTATTCCAGTGTCATCGTGTGTCAGAATGTTGTGGGACGGCTGTACATGAGTTATGATTATGGATTATAGATCGCGAAATTTAGCGTTTTTTTTAAAGCATGATGGTAAAACATGAACGCGGTTATGAATATATTAAAATATATGTTTGTTTGTCGTAAAAATTCGTAATAATGATAAAAAAAAATACTAATTTGTGGATCTCCTTACTTCCAGGTTCTACTATCCTGTGGCAGGTGTTTTCTGGGAAATTTTCTTACCCCTCCGTTTTAAGTGTGGTCCTGAACAATCTTCGTTCGAAGGGGTGTATACCCCTTGCCCTTAGCCCTACGCCTTCAAGCTAAAGAGGATTGGGACACCACTACCCCTTGACGTGAACACGCAAAACGAGGGGTAGGGGTAAGGGGAAGGGCTAAGGGGTAGAATTGGGCCAAAGTTGAATACACTACAACTGAATACATTTGCTCTAAAACTAGCTTAAGGAAAAAGAAAACAAGAATGCTGTGTGGTGACTTTGTTTTATATACACCGGTTGCTGAATGGATTTTAAGATGCGGGTTTAGCACTGAAGAATGAAGAAAGATGAGCTCAAGCTTGAGACGACTGATTGAGCCCTGCATTTTATAATTCGTCATTTATTAAATCAGAACAAAAACACGCAATTACACTCGTCCTCCGATTGCAGTTTTGTTCTGATTCTGAATGACTTATTTGCTTTGTGTGACCAAAATAAACCTAATCTAAAGATGAAGCTGTTAAAAGCTGAACTCTATCTGTTAACCCGGCAGTGAGCATGACTAAGGCTTTCTTTAAAAACAGAAGACTGAGTCCAGTGACATTTTTAATTAGAAAGAACATGTGAGCGATGTGATGCAAGTGCAACTTGAGATTTTTTTTTTTTTTTTTCACACTAGACACACTCCAATAATAAAACTGTCAATATCCTCATTCCTGCACAGCAAACACTTTCATGGCAATTACACTAGCAATGGCTGCTTTCACAACTCTGCTTCACGAAGCTTTAAAACCTTTTGTTTTGAATATGTGGTTTTAGAGCATGTATCAAATCGGCAAGGTCATGAGATTCCATTTTAACAGGACTTGGTTACAAAAATCAGTTTTGGAAACTTAATAGTTCTCCACTGGGGCAATGTGTGTGATATCATTAAATCCAATGGCGAATCATCTAATCTCGGTTCAGTTTTGCAAGTTTGTATACATTTAAATGAGGCATTTGTAAAATGTAAAGAATGATAGTTGATGGCCTCCTGTTGGCCTGTTTAGCTGAGCCCACAAGGAAACAAACCAGGGATGCCCAAACTCAGTCCTGGATGGCCCAATGCCCTGCATAGTTTAGCTTCAGCACCAATTAGACACACCTGTACCAGATAAACAAGCTATTGATAGGTTTACTAGAAACTTCATGGCAGGCGTGTTGACAGAATCAGCATTCCAGGACTAAGGGTGTACTCACACAAGGCACAGTTGCCTTGAAAGTTGCCCGCCCTCCCTACTCCCCAACGACCTAAACTCACACTACATTTTACCTTCCAAGCCGGTGCACACTTACGTCATCGATGCGACTGTTCAGTTTAAGAGGAAGAAAAGCACTCTAGCCCAGCACAGTGGACATTGCTTTAGTTGTTCATTCATTCATAATTGTCAGCTTAGTCCCTTTATTAATCTGGGGTCGTCACAGTGGAATGAACCGCTAACTCATCCAGCATATGTTTTACGCAGTGGATGTCCTTCCAGCTGCAACCCATCACTGGGAAACGCCACATATTCTCATTCACACACATAAACTATGGACAAATTAGCTCACCCAATTCACCTATACCACATGTTTTTGGACTTGTGGGGGAACCCAGAGCACCCGGAGGATACCTAAGTGAATACGGGGAGAACATGCAAACTCCACACAGAAATGCCAACTGACCTGGCCGAGGCTCGAACCAGCGACCTTCTTGAAGTGAGGCGACAACGCTACCCACTACGCCACCATGCTGCTGCTTTAGTTATATTGTTTTCTACTATTTTAAGTTGCTTCACATGCAGTCAACTTAAGTATTAAAGTTTCCGAACAGATCCACCACTTTTGACGCTCAGATATTATCATAAAATTAATTGTGCTGCAAGTATAAGAAGGTTTGCTGAAGGTGCAGCTGACATGGGGTTGCATCTTTGATAAGTTATGACAGTTCACGTGAAAAGTAAGAATGATTAATAAATCTGTATGAAACAGTTCCTTAAAGGGTCACGAAACACCAAAACACATTTTTTGAGCTGTTGACAGTCATATATGTGTCCCACGCTGTTATAAACACTATAAGGACACATCTATTTAGCTAAAGAGTGAAAATTGGTTGTTTTGCATTATTTCGAGCAAATTCGTTCTTCCGGTGAGTGGACATCTGTACCTGCGAGTGCATCGTGACATCTCCGAGTGTGCGGCATTAAGTCATGAGATAGACTTGGTTCAAACCAATCAGCACGCTCTATTGTGTTTGCGGTGCAACTTCATTAATATGCATGATAGCTTCGAAGATTGTTTACCTGCTACAGTGTTCAGACGGCAGAGAGACACCACGTTGTGTTGCCAAAACAAGTGGAAGAAGAAGAATTGTTTGGAGACACAGGTCGTCAGAGTTTTGTTTATGTGCTGCAACGAAGGTTTTGTTTTCATTTCCCGCTATGAGAGCGCAGCTGGACTCACGCGCACACAGCAGAAATGCGTTTGTAAGGAACTTTTTTTTTTTTCACCAGAGAGCTTTCCACATCTGGAAATGGTGAAATTCTCCTCGTTTCCTTTTAAAACAGACGCCGCTCCAGTTCATGTTGATTGTCCTGTCTCTACAGATTTGGTAAGTGAGCGATCAGTGCTCTTTGTTTGTTTATTCAGATGGGAAAGTTAGTTTGTATCGTCAGCAGTACTCTTTATGTGTTTAAAGACAGACCTTAGTCAAAATGATTAGAACTGTTACTGAGTTTACAGCACGTTAATATCACTACAATATTAAAGACTGAAAGATCCTCTGTAAATGCTGCTCTCCGAGTGTAAACATATAAACACCGCCGCATTTTGTGACAGGATAGTGTATACACACACGGCTTTCTGACTCTACCTACCGAGAGCATCTAAGTTACCAAGAAACGTGGAGGGTTTTTTATTTCTCACAACTTTGTCTCAAACGCTCCATTAAAAACGCATTCTTAACAGTTTCTCACATCTTGTTTGTCACGGGGGACATGCAGGAAATGTTTCTGGATAAAAGCGAAAGTGCCAAACTGCAGTTAAAGTCAACAAATTAATAATTTGGCAAATAATTTGAGTACTGACGTCCATGTAAACACAGTCACTGTCTTTCTCCCCTACGTCTGTGTGTTTGTTTTGCCTCTGTGCAAATCACAAATGGAAACTCCCATTTGTATGCAAAACCCTCCCTCTTTTCCTCCCCCGACACTCCCACCTAAACCAAGCTGGACACACCCACTTTCCTGAGCTTTTCTAAAAGGCTGAAAACCTCGGCTGAGACAGGGGGTTTAATGGCCCTTTAAAGTGACATTGCGTCTTCATTTTTGCACTACAAGTGTACACCGCCAAAGCTGAAACTGAACCACGCTTTGGCACATCTCTTCCAACTGGGCCAGGGCCGGCCAACACCTGAACCACACCTGAGCCTATATTGGAGCAGTCACACTTGTCAAACGATTATGGAAACGCATCCGGGCAAGGTTCGGATAGCCTAGTGTAAGCGCACCCAAAGTTTGGGCAAGCCTGATATAAACCTTCAAAATTCAGAAAAGAACTCATTATACCAAGGGTCACCAAACTTGTTCCTGGAGGGCCAGTGTCCTGGGTTCAACTCCAACCCTAATCAAACACACCTAGACAAGCTAATCAAGGTCTTTCCAGAGTTGCATTCGTCCAATGTTATGCCCTTCACTCACTAACTTCCCTACGTCTCAGTCCCTCAGATGTACATCCACTACTGGTGGAACATCTGAATAGGTTTAAATGGAATGCTCTAAACCCTTGAACAATTGGGAACTACACTGTTTTGACATCACAATCGCGTCACATTCTTGGACATTTAGGTGCTGGAGTGGACATATGAACCAGACTCGCTCCCTCTGTCAAATTCGAGGAACTGAGGGTATGTCCAAGTACGCTTCCCTCATTAACTTGATGTAGTGGAATGTACTTTCAAATGGCAGTGGGGATTCCCAAAACGAAACAAGCAAAGGGAAGTTCACGAGTGCATGTCTAATGGGACGTGGATAAATAGACGCTTGAACATTTCAAGTGTATTCGCTTCATTCGCATGTCAAATTCACTTCACGATAGATGTGGATTCGCATCATGGGTGGGGCATCTGTCCACCCATTGAGTCCAGTTTTGTTGCTAAATAGCTAACATGGATTTTATCAAGAGAGCTGTTCATTATGTGCTTTTGGAAGTCTGATAAACGGCGTAGATTCCTTTGGCACCATGTCTGGGTCCATCAGATCCTTCAGAGGTTCAGCAAGTCAGTGAGTTCATCATCTCCTGTCAGACCCAGTTTGATGAGCTGCTGTCTCATGTCTGCATTTCCCATGAGGATTTCCCCTCAGCACACCAACTACAGGCGCTACGTCATAATCACACCATTACTAGAGCAAACTCCTGATAGCTTAACACAGCGCAAATGTTCTCAACATTTTAACTTGAGCGATTCACATCAATCAGACATTAAGAGCGTCTCACACCCAAAAGCCCTGAAAAACCTCCTTAATTCACGTGGCCTCATTCACACGAATCGCAGAAAATCTAAATCACATCGTAGCATAGCTTTTACATGAAAATCACTTGGCGTACAAAGTACCAAGTGTCAACAATTTCATCAGATGTCCCTAGCACAGGCGTTTCGAATGATTCGTAAATCATTTTGCAAAACCAATTGATTGGTACAACTGTTTCAAAGCTTTCAAACGTTTTGTTGGGAACACTTTACTTGAAGGGGGTGTTCATAAGACTGTCATGAAACCTTTATAATAATGACATGAATGTGAATATTAACGGTCATTAAGTCTTATTTGCTCAGTTGTGACATTTTAAATGCAAAGATGCATCGTTTGTCATGACAACTTGATATTAATGTTAAAACCTGTTTTTGTCTGTCATGACAACACAGCATATTGTGAGGTGTCGAATTTCGGGTGTAAGCCCCTGTAGTGTTAAAATCCAAGTGTACATGTATTTTTTTTAACACTGATGTGGGTTAAATTGTGCCTTTAACAGTGTGCATTTCTGCTGTTAAAGAAATGTTCCATACTCCTCATCTGTGTTAATTGTTCAGATTTGAGAGATGACATTCCCGTGTTCAGTTAAATTACTGATATAATTGTATTTGACAGTCAATATTTTTTGCTGACTCGTGAATTTGAAGCCGTATACGGCTAAATGAACCAAATTTGCCAGTGTACATTTTACACCAGGTGTTGAATTTAACACTTGTCTGGTGTCTATACGAGTCCCACCAAGCAAGTGTCCAGGTTACACTTTGAAAAGTGTTGAATATATAGTGTAAAATATATACACTTTTGAAAGTGTAGCCTGGACATTTGGCTGGTGGGACTCATATAGACACCAGACAAGTGTTAAATTCAACTCCTGTGGTGTAAAACGTACACTGGCAAATTTGCTGTGAACTTGACATTCCTAACATGACAACAAAACTTGTCATAAATCTGTCATAAACATGATTGTCATACAAGTATGATTAAGAATTATAAGAGCCTTAATTTCTTTGACCTTACCTACATTGGTACAAGCTGAATTTGTCATTAGCATATCGTTACATATTAATGACGCTCTTAATAATATGTGACCCCTTCAGGTAAAGCATTACATCCCCTTCACAAGGGGCGTCAGCACCAACGCTTTCTATACACTTTGAACGGGTGACGTCAAGTGTCACCGAACTGCACTGTGGATCCGTTGGAGCTGCTTCAGCAGCGTTGCTCGCTGCAGACGTTGGGAATTACTCAACTTCAAGTGCCAATGGAAGCGTCAGCCAATCAGATCCTTTTATGCAAATACACCAGCTCAGACAGTAGCCAATTGTGGACTAATTTCATTGGCTGACGCTGCCATGATGACAGCGTCAGCCCCAACTTCAGACACGCCCTCTCAAGCGCTGACACCGAAGCCCTGTGTGAATCGTGCGTTACTGTTATGTTTCTCCCAACGCTATCTCACGGCAATTCGTAACTTTTCATTTAGTGGCTAATTCATATGAATTCGTACGATCTAATTCCTATAATTTAGTACGATTTGCTCTTCACCCAATGATGGTTGGGTTTAGGGGTGGGGTTGGGTGCCACTCCTTTTTTAAATCGTACATTTTCGTTCGAATTAGCCACTAAACTGGCAAAATTTAAAATGCTTAGGGTTAGGGTTACCAGCCTGATCTTTCTGGTGAGATCAGGCTGGTTTCTCCCGTCACTATCCAGCACAGCAAACACCTCATGCTAATTAATTACTCTTTATCAGACACAGTGACTTTCTTGTGCTTCAGTTGAACGTGATCAAATCCAGCCCTAAACATCTGTCCGTCTGTCACAGCAGTGCAAATACTAAAGAAGAAAAAGCGGCGTGTAGTGTGAGAGGAGGAAGGGAAGAGACCTGTCACTGACCCTATGAGTGGGATAAAAATAACCCAGACTGTGTCACTCTCTGTAAGGCAGTGATCAGGTGCCACGGCCCACTCCACACTATTAAACCCCCTTGACAGCCCATCTGACCGTCACACCAGCCCTCAAGTTGGTGCATATATATCAATCACGTTGCACTTACCTACTTTAAACATCTGAACTGCACATTAATAATCACAAAAGTGTGGAGTTTAAAAATAGCTGACTGATAAATCTGTTTATTTGGAACATACCCATGGAGTTTAAATGCTGCTAACACAATACATACGTATGCTGCTCATTAGGAGTACACACAGAGTAGCTTGCTTGTAATTTTGCTGGAAAATACGCAGCAAAATTGTTGAGATTTTTGGGAGACAGCTTTGTTGTAACTGCTTTATGTTCAAATCTATCTTTTAAAGTTCAATCTACTTCAATTTGTTAAAACAAAGTTGTCCCCTAAAAAAAACATTCAAGAATTGTGACATTTCAGCTCAATTAAAATAAGTAATTGGAACAAGCAAAGTTTTTTGAAAGCATTTTGCCACAAATTACTGCTGATTCAAAAATTACCCATGTAGGCACATCGTTAACTTTAAGACTCAAAACTGCTGCTAATTTGGGAAATGGCTAGGAGGCCCATTAAAATAATGCTGAAACAAAACAATTTAGAATGCACCAATAATTTGATGTAAAATAACTATATTTAGCAACATACTAGCTTTAATACTAGGCCAAGAAATGCTGAGAAAAGCCAGAAAATTAGGGTTGCAAAATTCCAGAAATTTTCAAAGCTGGAAACTTTCTGTGGAAATTAACAGGAATATATTACTTATACCAGTGTTTAATTTGAGCCAAATCTTGCCAGATCCTGATCCGGTTTACAAACACTAGCTGTTTCCATCCAGCTATTTTTATTCGCATTTTGGATATGCGCATAAAAAAACGGTTGATGGAAATGCCATGATGCGCATAAGTTTTGAAAATGCGCATAAAAAAATTTATGCGCATAACTGAGTAGGATAAACTTTTTATTCGATAAGAAAAGATGCGCATAAACTGCAATGGAAACACTTTTACTGCATAAATTCCAGTATGCGCCTTAATAAAGGTCATGTGGTTTAGTTATAAGAGATCATGTGATGATAAAAATGTGTGTAAATGGACAAACCAGCAGGGTGAGCACTTCGTAAAACACCTGAAATGTTGTTTTGGTCATTCTAAAACACCTAACCGTTTAAGTAGTTGTGTTATTATATTATTAATGACCTCCAGAATCAAGAGCGTCTGTGCTCCGCGTCTGACACCTTCAAACGCCACCACGCGTTCACTGCATGTCAGGATTGCCTTCTGAAATGAAGTCATTTATTAAATGTAGAAAAAGATTGGCGCAGCTTCTCCTACTGCAGCAAATTACGTTTTTACAGTTGATATTTGGCGCCAGTTAATCAGGAAGTGACGATTTTGTCCGCTTTGACTCGTTGGATGGAAACGCTGCTTTATTCGCACGTCTTTTATGCGATAATCCAGATTTGCGCATAAAGTTCATTCGCATTTTTGGATGGAAACATAGCTACTGTCATTGGTTGGTGATTATTGTATCATGCGCAGTGAGCTGCGAAAATAAATAATGGCATAGTGGCCAACCTAAATAATATTTGTATTCTCCAACCGCTGAAAAGGCAGCCGAGCATATTTAAACTTTAAAACCAGATCTCGAGAAGATTAAACTGTGCCCCTGGATCAGCCGGAGACAGAAGCGATTTCAAGTCAGGCAGAAAACAAGACGGAAGACGTATTACTGTGTGCTCTTCTTGAAGATTAGACCGAGTGAGTCATTTAATTTTTCTTTCCACATAATAGAAGTGAACTGAACGTCAGTGGTATTAGTAAACTGAAAAGTGATATTTCATTATTTATGTTTGCTTGTACTTTATCCATACTAAATAAAGAACGTTCAGATATTTGATGCTTTCCCCCCCCCCACTAGAACCGATAAGTAACTTCATGTTCAGAAAAACAAACGTCAATCACAGTAGCTGCGTCCCAAACCGCATACTTGTGCACTATTATACGCCATTTTGAAGTATAAATGGTGTAAGTAGTGCGTTCACACTGAAAACTCTACAATTAATAGGTGCACTTTAATTACCCGAATGATACTCTCATTCCACCGGTAATATGAAGTGTGTAATGATGGACACTTCACGCACTCAACGACCGCAGCTTTGCGCACGTGACGGAAGGGGCGGAGCTATCAGGCGCACATGTTGGATAACTTTTATTTTGGACTGTGAAAGCAAAATTCTCCTGTAAGAGTGATTATAGCGCCTCCCGATGGTGAATGCGGTTATACTCATGCCAGGTATTATTTGGTATTTTGGTCATTTACTTAATGAAGTTGGCAACCGTCAAACGTCATCAGGGAAACGGTTTGACCTTCCGCTTAATAAAAAAGCCATTAGTGCTCCATTCGGGACAACACTACATACATATACTATGCTGTTGAGTGTGTGAGTGCACAAGTACATAGTGCATAAGTGCATAGTGTGTCATTTGGGACGCAGCTAGTAACTTTTATTTCCCATTTATTTTTCGGGAAATTAATCATTTACAACTTAAGCACAGAATTTTACAGAAATTAAAGAGAATGAACTGGAAATGTACAGGAAATCAAATGAACTTATAACAGTGAATGTAATTGTTTAGAGTTAAAATTAATCTTCCAGGATAATCTGAGTTAAAAGAACCATGATTAATGCCATTTCAGTTAAATGTCTAGCCGGCACATTAATCAATCACATGCAACGATTCTGCATTTGAGTCTGAACATTACATTCATTAGGAAAATATATTTAATAAATGGTGATCAACTAGCAAATCCAAATGTGTTTATGCTTTAGCTAGCCAGCCAGTTAACCAGATATGCTAATTGTAAGTAGCTAAACCACAATTTAACTGACAATTTGAGGCTAGTAGCTTTTAAAATGACAGAGTTTTAAAATCTGTATAAATTTCCATGCATGTCAGCTTTAGGCATGGGACGATAACCGTGTTCAAGGTATACCGCGGTATGGAAAAGTCAAGGTTTTCATACCGCCAAAATTTTCTGCTATACCGTTCCTAAGGTATGGGTGATATTTTTTATTTACAATTTTTTTTTTTTTTTTTTTTAGGAGTAAATTGTAAAGAAATCAGTGTTTTTGAAACAAATGAAGACCGCATAAGTCAATGATTCACTTGAATTATTCAGCCGGACATGTTTACTGCCCCAAAATATTCTAAATGTTTCTCAAAATGAAATATATTGTGTTCAAAGGGGAAAAAGGTTTAGTTTTTCCTCCAGACATTTAAAAAGAATATATTTTAGAGCAGTAAACACAATACCGTCATACCGTGATATTTTTATCCAAGGTTATCATACCGTCAGAATCTTATACCAACCCATGCCTAGTCAGCTTAAGAAGAAACAAAGCATTTATATTTGTTTATATTGGTCAATTTCTACTTATTTCCAATAAATTCCTGTAAATTTCCATAAATTCCTGATAAATTTCCAAACTTTCTGGAAAATTACTAGAATTTTTCCACCCCTTTGCAACTCTATTCAAGATGCACATGTGATTTGTCTCAATCAACAAAACAGTTTATAGACTATGACAACCTAAAATGCTACAAATAGGGAATATGTAAGTGATATGATGGCCTAAGTAGTCAGGTCGCTAGCTTGAGAACAATGGTGTACACAACAGCAGTTTTGATGGCTTGATCTCCTGCCCATTGGATCGATAACAGTAGAGTATTCTCTTTTTAAGCTGCATTTAAGTGCCCATTAAAGTGTGACTGTGAATGATTTTTACTCTGGAGAACACTTTGAAATGATATCATTAAAAAGCACTACAGAATAAATCACACTCAATCTGCTGCTGATTTAAAATAGGTGTATGTAGTGTACTTTTTTATTATTACTATCATAGTT
The DNA here is from genome assembly GCA_903798035.1 of Danio albolineatus. NCBI lineage: Eukaryota > Metazoa > Chordata > Actinopteri > Cypriniformes > Danionidae > Danio > Danio albolineatus. The sequence goes on from CAIGQQ010037715.1 coordinate 4,157,266, forward strand.
TGTGCTAGTATTTTAAATTGGATTTACATTTTACTTATATTGGACTTTATCCATTCATTTTAAAGATTGATATTCTAATATTTGCTATTAATATAGTTCTACTGTTTATTTATTTTTAGTTATCTTAGTGATTAAAATTAACTAAAACCTAAGATGTGTTTCTTTGGCAAATATTCTGAAGCGTAACAAGTTTCTCTTTTTGAAACAGGCACATATACACACAGAAACATTTATATGTACTTATAAATATGTCTGTGTGTGTGTGTGTAACAGCGGACAAGTTTGAGACTGTCCAAAAATACTGCATACAGAATTCACCAATGATTAACATTAATTAAATGGGTAGTTCATCTGAAAATGTTAATTCTGTCATGCTTTTCTTACCCTTCACTTTTTATTTCTGTTGAACACAAAACATATTTTGAAGAAAGCTGGAAACCTGACTTGTATAACCTGACCATAGTACACAACTATGGGGGTCAATGGGTACAGCTTAAGCATTCTTCAAACTATCTTCTCTAGTGTTTAACGGAATATAGAAACTCAAAGGTTTGAAACCAATTGAGGGTGAGTAAATTTTAATTTTTTAGTGAACTATCCCTTTAAAACACTGTTTGTGAATCCTGAAATTATAGCTGAATCCATCCGCTCCAACTGATCTATCCTAGAGGCTCTTTCTACTGGACATTATTAGTTTAGAATACACCACAGCCAAAATAAATGATGCCAGTAAAAAAATGTTGGTTAAATATGAGAGAGACTGTGTCAGATATGTTTCAATCCTGATTTTGTACCTATTATTGCAATATTACTGTTTTTATTCTATTTAATTTATTAAGTTTTTTTTGTTGTTTATTGTGTGGATCTCTGACTTTGTTCAAAACCAAAATGTTCAATAAAATAAATAAATAAATAAAATAAAACACTGTTTGTGTAGTCGTCAAACTAGACTGGAAACTATCATCCTTAAAGTAATAGTTCACCCCTAAAATGAAAATTTACTAGCCATTTACCCTCCCTTAAAAAAGTTATAAACCTTTATGTTAGTTACTTTCTTTTGTTAAAAACAAAAAACGTCGTTCTGAATAAAACTGAAAACCTGTAACCAACTAACATCAACAGTATTAAAAATAAATACTATGAAAGTCAATGGTTACAGGTTTCCAGCTCTCATCAAAATAGATTTTGTTTTTGTCATGCAGAAGAAATTCAGGTTTAGAACAAGTAAAAGATAAGTAAATGACAGAATTATTAATTTTGGAAAAACTATACCTTTAAGACTGACTCTATGATGAGCTCCATCACCTCTCTGTTTGTTTAGGTTGTGTTCATGATGCTATGAAGGACAAGTCTTCTTTTGCCTGCTCAGAGTGGCTCTACTGAGATGCTCTATTTACTTTACCTCAGATCATTATAAACATTTATAAGTTACTCTCTTTTGTTGAACACAAAAAATGACATTCTAAATAAAACCAAAAATCTGTAACCATTAACATCCACAGCATTAAAAACAAATACTATGAAAGTCAATGGTTACAGGTTTCCAGCTCTCATCAAAATAGGTTTTGTTTTTGGCAGAAGAAATGAAGGTTCAGAACAAGTAAAGGATAAGTAAATTACATTTTCATTTTTGGAAGAACTATGGATTTAAGACTGACTCTATGATGAGCTCCATCACCTCTCTATTTAGGTTGTGTTCCTGATACTATGAAGGACAAACCTTTTGATTGGAGACAGTGCTTTCTAATGGTGTTTAATAATAAAATTAGCCAATAAAAACCACTTTTTTTTTTTTTTTACATTTTAAGCTACTATAACGACTGCACTTGTGACATGACGTCTAAATCTGCAGCTGATAGCTCAAAACATTGTAGTGTTCAAGACACAGCCCTGTTGGTCAGATATGTCTGCTCAGGGTGGATCTACCTCAAAAGGTTATAAACATTTATAAGTCACTTTCTTCTGTTGAACACAAGAGACAACAACCGAAAATCTGTAACGATTAACATCTACAGTAAGAAAAAAACAAATACTATGAAAGCCAATGGGTACAGGTTTCCAGCTCGTCAAAAAAGATTTTGTTTTTGGCAGAAGAAATTCAGGTTTAGAACAAGTAAATGACATAATTTTCAATTTTGCCTTTAAGCCTGACTCTATGATGAGCTCCATCACCTCTCTGTTTATTTAGGTTGTGTTCGTGATACTATGAAGGACAAATCTTCTTTTGATTGGAGACAGTGCTTTCTAATGGTGTTTATTATGAAAACTAGCCAATAAAAAACTATTTTTTTTACATTTTAAGCTGCTGGATATGACAGAACTTCTGACATGACGTCTAAATCTGCAGCTGATAGCTCAAAACACTGTAAGGTGTTCAAGACACCGTCCTGTTGGTCAGATATGTCTGCTCAGAGTGGATCTACTGAGCTGCTCTATTTACTTTACCTCAAAAATTTATAAACGTTACGTCACTTTCTTCTGTTTAACACAAAAGACAACATTCTGAATAAAATCTGTAACCATTAACATCTACAGTAAGAAAAAACAAATCTTACAAAAGTTAATAGTTACAGGTTTCCAGCTCTCATTAAAATAGATTTTGTTTTTGGCAGAAGAAATTCAGGTTCAGAACAAGTATAGGATAAGTAAATGACTTGTGTTCGTGATACTATGAAGGACAAATCTTCTTTTGATTGGAGACAGTGCTTTCTATTGGTGTTTATAATTAAAACTAGCAAATAAAAACCACATTTATTTACATTTTAAGCTACTGGTTATGACAGCACTTGTGACATGACGTCTAAATCTGCAGCTGATAGCTCAAA
>CAIGQQ010037715.1:4164782-4195601 GCA_903798035.1 Danio albolineatus
ATATATATATCCATGGCTAATATCCGATGGGCAGAAAGTGATTAATTATTTTATAAATTGTTAAAATTTTGGTATTTGTGATGCAGCAAGCCCAGAGGCTGTTGTGTACACCATGATTTCATATAAAATTCACTTTAATGTGTGATAGGACTAAGAAGGGGTCATAAATGAACATTTTTTTCCATTCAAATGAGTAGGGGCTTGGACCCGGAAACAGTATTACATATGTCACCAATATGTCACCACTTAACAAGTGGATATAGTTCTTTTGACACCACAATGATGACAAATACTTGATAAAAGGCATATTTCGTTCAGACACAAAAAGACACATTAAATAAAATACGGATTTGGTTCTTCAGAATAAAGTGTCCTCGAAATTGCTGAAGGTAGTCAAGGCATTTGGAACCTCCAGATTTTTGTCAGAATCCTCTGCAGTTCTTAAGATTTGAGTCTGAAAAACATGAATAGACACAAAGGATTCACAGATTCACTCGTTTGTACCTTTTTGGCAGCCATTTTGTCCACATACAACAAAGTAATTTGCTGCGTCCCAATTCACATACTTAAACTACACCCTAAAAAAGTATGTACTTTTTTTGTAGAGGAAAAACACATACTTTTCAGTGTGTGACAGAAGAGTATACAAGCTTTGGGACAAACTACTTCCTCGTTAACAGATCGTTGTGTTGCTTAATTAAGAGCCCTGTCAATCATCCACAATTTTGTCGTATTTAATTTCCTACCTTATTGGAAAAGCAGCAGCAGGATAATCTCCCATTCACGAGTCTTTCACACAGAGAAATCTCAGGCAAATAATTCTGCATTTAGACGTTAATGTCCAAACAGGTCTTTATATAGTATTGTTGTTGCAGATGAAGTATAGCACAGAAAACACAATTTAAATATTCTCCAGTGGGCTAGATATTAATAAACAGTCATAAAAACATCGTTACCGAAGCCTCTCTACCTGGCGGTTGGTCTCGCGCATCCATCATGTTTGTAGTTTGTTTACACTTTTCACCCACGTTTTGTAGTACAAATCGAATTCACGTCCAACATGCAATGCACTGTGGGCAATATCAGCGGTGAGAGTATGGACACTTCTACACTTAAAATTTTGACCAGAAATAGTAAACCATCGGGGAATTTTTGGCATACTCTTTTCAACAAGCTACGATTTGTGACATACTAATTCTATTTTCTCATACTTATTTTCTTAGGATGGATAGTATGCGGATTGGGACGCAGCAAGTGTGTTTTGAGATAGTTGTTGTAAGAGACTGTTCTTACATGGCAGTTAGGGCAATGGTGCATCAAGTGTGGAATTCTTGTTCCTCACCCACAAAAATTTCACAGAAGTCACTTTCTCTCAACCACTAGCAAACTTGCACAAATTCCCAACATTTGAAGTCTGTAATAACCTGAAGAGAGAAAAAATAAATCACAAAGATATGATGAATATTAACCTAACAGTATGGAGGTATTTTTGATGCATAACTACCAAGCAGATGTGAAAATGTAATGTGTTGCTGTAAAGAATAGCAACAAATGTCTATCACACAGAGCAAATGTGAAAATGTGAATTATTATAAGTGAATTTGTATTTACAAAGTAAATTTGTGACAGATCTGTGAAGAAGTGAAACTTCTTTGACGGCCATACTGGTACACTGCCCACACATACTTACATTGCCACTTACCTTTACTTTTCCCCTCAGTTCACTCTCACCAGCATCCAGTCGTTTCCTTCACATTTCCATCTCCCTTCCGGTTACAATGAGCATATACTTACACACACTCTTTGTTTATTTGTATTTGTTTTTTCAGGGCAGGCAGCAAACAAATCACTATCAAAGAAACAGTCTAGTTCAGGGGTGCTCAACCCTGCTCCTGGAGATTGACCTTCCTGCTGAGTTCAGCTCCTACCCTGATCAAACACACCTGAATCAATTAATTAGGACCTAAACAGTACTAGATAATTACAGGCAGGTGTGTTTGATATGGGTTGCAATTGAATTCTGCAGGATAGTCGATCTCCAGGAGCAGGGTTGGTCACCCCTGGTCTAGTTGTATTCTGCTGCTTTGCACCACTTGAGGGCATCTCAAATTTGTCAGAAAATAATAGGCCATTGGTAAAGCAGAAACATAATTATAAGTACAATCAGATAATTGAGCGTATCCTCAAGCAAATTCTGCTTTCTGTGGAAGACGGAGCTTACGAAGCATCCCCCTGCACGCTTCACACACACAGACGGTGCGAGAGAGAGCGGATAGTGGAGGTGAAGAAGACAAGACGCGAACCCACTGATTCATGTTAAGGAACTACAGTCAGTTAGGATAAACAAGTCGCGATGGAAAGCCACAGACTTTAGCAGCAGTGTGGGAACATTTTGGCTTCAAGCCGAAGGAAAAAGAAGAGCCCATTGACGTGAATGAGCCGATATGTCGGTTTGTTACTTTCAGAACCGTGGCAACAAAAAAAAAGGCAACACAACTAACCTTAAATCACACCTGCGATGGGCCTGGGTAAGGCAAGGGTGAAGGTCTTCTCGAGGTTGTAGAGTCGAAGGGCACTGCTCTACTCAATTGACATCTTGAGGACGTTTTAGTTGAGCCTGCCATAGACCTGTTCCGGAAGATAACGGAGAGAGTGAAAAAAAAAAATGATAGATACCCGTACTGCCGCCGGAAAGACACTTGCCTTGCATTGTCCCCCCACGCAACCCTCCCACCGGGAGAAGCGAGGAGGAAAAATTTGCGGATCGGGAAAACGTCCGAGCTGGCGCCGGCTCTCCGTGTCACCGCGGGGGTGTTGACGGAGCCTCTCTGTCTCAGGGGCATCGGCAACACAACCGCCTTAGCTGACAATGGGAACATTGCGGCCGATCTGGAGGCCCTAGGGAGCTTGCGGAGCCTTGAAGGAGAAGTCTGACACTTACTCCCGATATAGCGTCCGGGATCTTTCTCCCTGAGGCAGCCGAGGGACATCAAGAAACATGGATAAGGTAAGTGCCCCAACTGTCCATGGAAACTCCTCTGACTGGTTCTGCTTCGTTTCAGTTCTCCGAGCAGAGGAGGAGGACCATGCCGGGGCCGCCGATCCTGTCAGCAGGTAGGGACAGAATCAGAGAGGAACGAGAAGGTCACAGAAGGAAAGGGGAAATCCTGTTGTCTATTCCTGCTGACTATGGGCAGGGTAAGTATGCTTGAGTATCTCCAACACTGTAGAGATAGCGTATCGAGTAGGAGTATCGCCCGGTCTATGTTTGAATAGCATGAGAGATGGGCTTTATATAATTTACCGCAATTAATTCAGGTGCAATATATCGCCAAGAAAAAAAAAATGTATCGTGACAGCTCTACCTCTATAATGTCATCTAGGAAGGTCAGGTCAGTGGGCTTCTTGTTTCCACAAGTTAATATTGTTGGAAAAACAATGAACAACATAATCAGCATACAGAGGACAGGCCACATAACTTTCCTTGAGCTCATGAACAATGGTAAGCCTTTAATACAGATGGATACTTCTCCTGATTGTTCAGCAATTGCAAGAGGTTTAGTCGAGATTGACCATTGCTTGACAATTAAATGTCTTTCTCGTATATAATGGTTGATTTAGGCTTACTTAAGCAGTCTGGTCTGGATAGTAAAGTGCAGTATGCCTTATGTGAAAAGACCACAGAACCACTAGTGAAAAATTGGGATAGAAAGACTCCCTCAATTCCATCAATGCTCAAGCGAAAAGATGCATAATAAGAAGCACGGAAAGGAAACGCAGGTTTGGAAGAGAGCAGGAATAATCTATGATGGGGACTGGAGGTGTGGAAATCGGAACAGGTTTGGGACCCTAAGCAGGACGGACCCTGAAACCAAAGAGTATGTGAGGCATTAAGTTGGTTCTTGTAGGAATTACAAGAAGAAAGGTACTGGGCCATATTTCTACAGTCCGTCTGCATTTTATGAGGGCCAGTGAAGTGGAGATATGGACTCTCTGGATATGGAGAGTATGGAGATGAATGCAGTATGAGAATGGAGAGCTGTATGAACGAGAGTGATTGAAAAATTGCCATGGCCAGGACTTGATTTTACTAGCTGATGGAAATCGCTCCTGGAGTGATGGAAAGAAGAACGGACACGGACAGTTCTTCTTCCTGGACTGAGGGCAGCTGTATGAAGACTTCTGGGTTGGCGATGTTGTTAAATGTGGAAGCATTTCTGATTTCGAGAGAGAAACAGCAGTCAGACTCCCAGTCCAATGGATAATTCAAATATCCCATGCCACTTCTTTCTGCATTGTGGTTACTTGCCTTAGTGTTTAGAACAGAGTATGGACTGAAGATGGAAGGGGAGTGTGCTGATGTTTTTGTACAATCTTCAAGAGATCTTCAACTGCGTTATTCTTTACTTGGAACTGAGAAGCCCAAGATGCCATGTCCACTCCCTTTCCGATTACACTTTCTTCAGAAGAGAAGGATGTTGCAGAGGACATTGAAGATGACACTAGAGATTGGTAGTAGGTTTTGTCCTCCCTGGAACCCAAGGTATCACCTGCATCCCACTGACTTTCTTTGTGTTTACTGTGATCAACCAGACTGCCCAAGCCAGTGTTATTTTTTTGAAGAAACTGTCCAGGATCTTAGATATTTCATTAAAATGTTCTTTTTTTGTCTCATTCAATGTTTTGTTTGTCTATAAATATAGATATGATTCTGTTTTTGTATCAAATAAATTAATAAAGGCCACTACTCTTAAGCTTTGTCACTTACTTTAATCCAGCTGTGGGGGGTGGAATAGAGCGTCACATAGTAATTCAATTATTTATAATTGCCATTTAGTCTGCCTGTTTTGGTACTCCGAATTATGTAGGCTGAATAAAAAAAGGCATTATTTTTATGGGGTAGCCTTTTTGCAGCCAATACTGTATCAGTTCATCAAGGCAATGACATATACAAGTCCTGCACAGTGGCGAGAGGGATTTTGAGCTTCTTGCTGAATAGCGGTTAGGTCACTACATGATATTGGTGGGAGAAAACATTTTCTGACTTGTTCCTCCAAAACATGCCAAAGTGGCTCAATAATATTTAGGTCGGGTGACTGTGCAGGCGATGGGACACGTTCATGTTTATCAAAGCACTCTGTCACCATTTTTGCTGTGTGTGTTTGTGCAATATCATCCTGATACTCAACACCACCTTGAGGATAGAATGTTTGAATTATTTAATGCACATTGTCTTCCAGAGTAGTTTGGTAGTCCTTGGGAATGACGTGCCCATCTAGCACAAATATTGAGCCTAGGGAATGCAGTGATATCGCAGCCCAAACCATCACTGATTCACCCCCATACTTTACTCTGGGCATGCATCAGTCTGGGTGGTACCATCTTTGGGGCTGCTCCACACTGTAACTCTCCCAAATGCGGGAAAGACAGTGAAGGTGAACTCATCAGAGAACAATACATTTTTCACATTGACACGAGTGACCAAAGGTTTGGCTATACCAGCCTGGCCATGTATACTGAGGCCGTGGAGCTCTCGACAAACAGTTTTGGAGGAAACAGGAGACATTTAATTCTGCAGGTAGTTGGGCAGCTGAGGTTTTATGTGTGTTTTTTTTGGGGGGGGGATACAATCAGGGATAGCACCTGGACATCGCTTTCAGAAAGTTTCCATTTGCGTCCACAGTTACTCCTGTTGGATGTGATTTGTCCTTCTTGGTGGTATGCTGACATTACCCTGGATACCATGGCACTTGATTCATCACAAAGACTTGCTGTCTCGTTCAAAGATGCGCCAGAGAGACGGACACCAACATTTCTCCTTATTTTACAGTCAGTGCTGCAGATAAAACCAAAGTGATATGTAATGTGTGCAAAAGTCAAATCAGCAGAGCCTGAGATATCAAACATCTGTCAACATCTGCTGTGCAGAATCTCGTGCACTTAAAGCATCCTTTTCTGGTACTGTCTGCCAACTCTCCCACAAACACCAATCCCTACCAGCGACAAACCATCATCACAGCCATGTTTTGCCAAAACCTCCACGATATTCTGCTCCTGCAAATCAGTTTCAATCACCTAGGAGGTGATTGGTTTTCTAAAGTATATTTCCCATTTCACACTCCAGGGCTTCACGAAGCAGTTGAGGAACAGACTTCGCCATGTTTATGCAGCCAAATATCCCAAATAGTCCTCGCTGCATCTGTGACAACAAAATGTAACATTCTTTTTCATTTTGCAGGAAACATTGCAAATGTCTTGGAAAATGCTAAGTCAAATACAGAATTACGTTGCTATTTAACATATTGCATTTTCTTTTTGAGCATTACATTTTGAAATTAATTATGCTCCTTATATGCCAATATATAATCCAGGACTTGAAAGTTGTTGATCATTTCTCAGTGATGACATTATCTCAACAGAAACTGGGAATTAAAATCAAAATACTTAGGGACTGTGTTCAGTCCAGAAAACCACATGAGTGAAACCTTGGAGAGGTTCATTACTACAGACAACAGGGCAATTATTGGGTCTTTCCAGAACATTAGTGATGACTGTCACAGAGCTAGCAGAAGAAGAGTGTTTTAGTTGTGCTGGGTTGTAAAATACTAATTTGTGGATCTCCTTACTTCCAGGTTCAGCTATCCTGCCGCTGTGCCAGGTGCATTCTGGGACAATTTCTTACCCCTCCGTTTTAAGTGTGGTCCTGAAAAATCTTCATTTGAAGGGGTGTATACCCCTTGCCCTTAGCCCTATGCCTTCAAGCTAAAGAGAATTGGGACACCACTACCCCTTGACGTGAACGCGCAAAACGAGGGGTAGGGGTAAGGGGAAGGGCTAAGGGGTAGAATTGGGATTGGGCCATAGACCTCTCTAGTGTCTTTCCATCTTACAAATAGAAGCTTTCGTCTCGAAGTCATCAGATGGTTCCCCTTGGGTCTCTGCAGCTGATGTCATTTGCCTTTGCTCTCGGGAAGCCTTTTCGATTGGTGCGTATTGTGCAACAAGTATTGTCTTGGCAAGGGCTAGTGTAGAAGTTGTCTATGAAGACCTGGTATCCATTTCAAAGCAGTGACAAATCCAGAAACTTCATAACCAATTCATAACTAAGCACTTTTCCATTAGTTACAGAAGGTTTGCCCTTCATACTTGAAGTAGTTCCATGTGTAACCACAGACAGAATCTGCAACCACATATAGTTTATTAGCCCCATTTGGTCAGTTTGTTCTTTACTTAATGCTTGATTTCAATTCCTACCTTCGATACTGCCATCCTCTCATCCACTGCAAACTGTCTGTCTGGATGGTAGTATATTTTGCAAGCAGTGACGATGTCATACAGAGCCTTGATTTGAAATAGCCGGTCATGATCTTTTCCTTGAATTTTCTTGATCCTCATCAGGGTCACGTAGATGCAGGATCCAGGAAATGGCCTGAAATTTTGACCTGGACATAACTGAACGTGGAAAAGGTAAGCTATAAATACCTTTCCAGACCAGCAGTCTGTTATGTTTTATATAAACAACTAGGGTGATGCAATTTGTTTTTGCCAAAGAACTGAACATATTGGCACTGGTGAGAAAACTACTTAAATAAAAGCTATTTTTCTTTGCAAAGTACATTTGCTATATACTAATATACATTTACATTTACTGTCTAAAAAAAGTTTATATGCAGTTTCTATAAAAAAAATACAGACACAGATATTAGGGTTTTTATGGTTATGTTTATTTAAATGCTGTTTACTAAAATATTAATAGACACATATTTCATTTAGTCACTTGAAATACAATAAAATACAGAAATCAAATAACAATGTAAATTTATTTCGTCCCTTATTTAATTTCAATGGAGTCAATGATTGTTAAACTCCAAGTTAATTGTAAAATTAGACATGGGAAAAGGTAGGTTTATTTCAGGTTTAAGCTTGGAGGATGAACGTGTGAGCACACAGTTTTACCTAGCTTGATGTGGCTCAAAATGTCGCTCCCTGCTCTTCTGTCATACAACGACAGGGCACAATAAGACCGCAAACTAGATTGGCATTGGTGGCCGGTCATTAATGCAAAAAATGTTAATTAAATTTACGTGTAAAACTAGAATATCCTTAAAAAACATGGGAAAAAAGCAACGTTTCCATCCAATGAGTCAAAGACAACAAAATGGTGTTCAGACTCTCATTACCAACATATCAATTTATTTAACATCAATTACATTTGCATCTGTCATTTATCCATGTTTAAACTTATTGTTCACTTCAGAGGTGCACAAACTTGGTGTGAGAGGGCTGGTGTATTGCTGAGTTTAGCTCCAATCCCAATCTAAAACAACCAATCAAGCTCTTATTATGCAATACATGCAGCATCTTCCAACAAGATTTTCTATCTTATGTCAGATTTACATTGCTGTTTTATGTGGGTCATTTGAAGTGTGATGGCGTCTTGTCCAGGACTGGACATATTACTTTAGGTTGAACAGTAAAATTGGTGAGTCATTAAGGTTGATGCCTATCCAATTTGAAACTAGAAGCACATACCTCCCGTTAGGACGGAATTCTTCAGCATGAAACATTTCAGTGTTGGGAGATTCGATTAAGTTTCATTCCCCAATGGCCTGGCCAGGACACAAATGAAGAAAGTGATTTAATTTTTTTTTTTTTGGTAATTTCATTTAATTTGGTAATTTTGAATTAAGCTGTTTTATTGACACTGACAGAGACACTGACACTGTTCGTTCTTAATGATGTGATATGCTGTGTTGATGAGTTTTTCAATGCGCTTATAATTCTCTTCATTCATCTTGCAATTTACTCTATGCACAAACTCTGCTGACGTATTTCCGGTAGAATATTAATCAGCATGTTTACTTCCGCATAGTGCATTCCACACCGAGAGCACTAGCGGCAAAACCCTTTTGATACGGGCGTTTGACATCAAGATTTAACTCTTCACTGAGCTTCCACACTTTTACAGCAGGCCAAGAAACCAGTAAAAAGTGGATTCATAACATTCAACGTGAGAATTTTAACATCACATCTCACACAGGGGTCTGCAGTCGTCACTTAATTAGCAATGATCTGATTTAGCCGGCGAGACCTACAGCTCGTCCGAGGTTGATGAAGGGGGCAGCACCCATCCTATTCCAGTGGAACGGCTACTCCATGGCTAGTTCAAGGCATGTCGGGGCATGGCAAAGAAGGGATGTTTGCAGTCAAGTGGATGAGGATCCTGTGGAAGTGGATGCCCAGCATGTTCTGGAACATGATTATTGTTCTGTTCCAGAACCCGCAGCAGTCGATAAAGCACTGGATCTGGCTGAAGGTCTCCGTAAAGAGTTGCAACAACTAAGGAGACAGGTGGAGGAGTTGACAGTCTGCCAAAGATTTAGTTTGAGGCGTATTGCTGCTTCAGACGATGATATAAGGTTCTACACGAGGTACGATTTAAAATCTTTATATACTATTTAACCAACAATAAAAAGTAATAGTTGCAATAATATTGTATTAGAATTAATTTATAATTGTTTTAGAACCATATTGTTGTAAAGTGTATTATACTGTATATACTGTAGATTTCTATAACTTTAATAAATGCAACAACATACAGTACTATTAATTATCATGAACTGATAAAATGTAATAAATATTGTAGTAGGCATGCGGTGCTTAAACGTGATGTGCAAATATGGCTGTATAAAATTAAACATTAATTGTAATGTTTTATCTTACAATAACAATGAAACAGTTGGTCAGACCTAAATGTATCAAGCACTATCTATATGCAAATACTAATATATGTTAAATAATATATTTAATTTGCGATTTACACAAATATTATAGACAGCCATATCTGTTTATGGCCTCAATCCAAACAAACTTGGTGCTAAAGTGCTAAAGAACAAAATATATTTGAACTTATATACATATATTTATCATTAAAATATATAACTTAATCTAAATGGCACCCACACCCGAAAGACTGAATGTCCGAATTACCACAGGACTTCAAATCAGCCTGAGTAGAGTTGTGGCTGGCGCGTCTCACAAGGACAGCGATAACATCACACAGCCACAACAACCACTACTCATGGACGCACTGCTACCTGTACGCTGCACACTGAGCTCAACAGAGACTGTGACGCATCAGAACAGCATCAAGTCTCAGCACTCATGCATGATCTCCAGGAAAACAGTCAGGTCGACATATCTCAAGACGCCAGAAACTCCAGAGCCACAGCTTCTGTCACCAGACATGCTGTCCTTGCCACCTTGTACGCCACTCTTGAGTTTTTCCAAAAAAAGATGGATGAACTGGTATTTGCTGGAACTAATCTCTCACACTCCATTTCTGCAAGCGCTAGTTAGTAAATACGGATTCAGGCAAACTAACAGTGCTGGTATTGCTTGATCTCAGTGCTGCATTTGACACTGTAGATCACAGCATACTACCTTACAACAATTGCCATTGTCTCACCTGAGAATACAATATCCAATAAATTGGTCGTGTCTGCCATTTTTGTCATTTAATTATTCTACTAAATTACACTCTTTAGCCACATTTATTACATCAGTCCAAATGCCATCAAAAAATGACTCATTTCTGAAGTCAAGGCTTGTACTAAAATCAATAGCCTTTGTGAGATCAAGTGACAATGACTGCAATATATCAGTCTTGCTTCTACAATTATTTGAAATAGTTCTTTTCCTCAGCTACCTCTTGCAAAGCTCTCTCAGGGTGCTTTCACACTTGGTTCAATTGCCTGGACCGTATTCAAGTTCGATTGTCCCCCCTTGCCACCTTCTCAGTTGGGTTTGTGTTCACACTGTCTTTTTTCCTTCTGAACCCCGCTACGCTTGCGTCATTCATGCCGCTGTTTTGTGTACAGCTGTTGCCAGGTGAAGGAACACAAAACCTTTCCTGTAGTGAGAAAAATCTGTCAGCCTCAAAACTGCTTTGACTGTGTCATCAAGCTCCAAATTTTAACATTCACTGTAGTGCCGACTGTTTAAGGCATGTTTTGCAAGGCAAGTCTTTAATATGTGCCTGGTACACCTGCACCATCGTAATTGTGGCCGATTAAATACTAAAATACGACTAAATACTATTTTGTATTTCCCACCATGGCTTTCTAGCATGTGATCTTTTCACTGAGCCCTGGATATAGTGCTTTAAACAATAGAGTAAAACATTTTTGCATAAAACATTTTGATCAGTAGTTATTATAAAAAGCAATGTCACGAATATTTGTTTCAAGAATACTTTCCTATCATCCAACAGATATTAGGTATTAGGTACAATAACAGTACATGAATAATGATGTATTAATATGTAAACTAAACATTACTTTATTATGAATTAATGCTGAGTTAATGTATGCGCTAATCATGAACTAACTTTAACTACAACATGAGCCACACAAGTTCACGTGTGAATAACGGCTACCTTAATTACTTGTTTGTACATGTTGTTAATTATTGTATTAATTAACAAATAAGTTTAAACTAAATGTAAGCAACATGAACTCATGAGCTGTTAATGTATAGTTATGTCATGACTTTACTTGGAGGGGCACATCATCATTAACTACTCATGAACTCCTGTTCATGCTGATGTTGACTGAACACTTTTCTAATGTTATTCAGTGTAAACTCACTAGTTGGACGTGCATAATGAGTTCATGAGTAGTTAATGATGATGTGCCCCTCCAAGTAAAGTCATAACATGATTATACATTTTTATACATACATAATTATACACAGCTCATGAGTTCATGAGGGTTAAATTAAGCATAAACTAATGTGGTAATTAATACATTAACTAACAAACAATCATGTACTAACAAGTAATTAAGGTAGCCGTTATTCACACATGAACTCGTGTGACTCATGTTGTAGTTAAAGTTAGTTCATGATTAGCGCATGCATTAACTCAGCATTAATTCATAATAAAGTAATGTTTAGTTTACATATTAATACATCATTATTCACGTACTGTTATTGTAAAGTGTTACCGGTATTGCTTTTATGAATCCAGTTAAACTTACAATCCCTTACAAGTTCATAGGACTTTTGTCACATCACTAGTAGTCCTGAATATCCTCAGGTGAATGGTCTCACAGAAAGAGCCTTTCGTAGTGCAGAGTTCCTGCTTGAAACTACTACGAAGGATGGGGCAGAAAGTATTAGCTGACCTGGCTAGGCTGACTAATACGCTGTGATCAACAAACTGCTGGCTGGTGCTTTTTGGGGTGCGTCAAACACTGGACAAAATCAACAGATTGCTTCAGTGATGGCGTGGTGGAAATTACGGCAAGGTCCACGCTGGACGTACCTCTGGCGAGGCAGGAGAGTGATGTCCGGGTGGAGATGGAGCGCCGCCGGCAGAGTTCCAGACAGGTGACTATGAAGTTGAAGAAGCTCAGCAGCCGTGTAGTGTAGCAAGCCTGCCATGGGTCGATGGGCGATTGCCAAGAGAGTCCATACAAATAGAAACCAAAGACGAGGACCGCTAGCGCACATCACAAGACACAGGGTTGAAAGCAATCATTAGACCAGATCAAGCAGGTAGGATGATGAAGGATAGCATATAAAAACAAGCGTACACATAGATGCAGAGTGACAGTAAATGTCTAAAAGGTTGGTGAGGTAATCGAGCCATATTACATTAAAAATCCAAACAGCATAGCTCATTTAAACCACATTAATAGGTAAACCGGTGAGCAAAGCTTGCTAGTATCTGCTCACCTCAAAAGAGTTTTGCTCCACGCCGGTGGAGTTCCAGTTCCAATGAAGGCAGTAGACACTGGGTCAACGTACAGGTTATCTGGAGAGATTCTTATTCCTCAATGACCATTAGCACACCAACGGACACTTGTGCCCAGGATTCATACTGTCAGGCATTACTGCACTCACTCTCAATCTCCTGATTATTGATCAACACCACCTGCGCACACACACACACACACACACACACTATAATATAAACCTCTGCTCACTCTACCTGTCGGTTCTGATCATCACATCCATGAGAATCACCCGATCCATCTCCAGCATTCTACTACTCCTGTGTCTCCTTGATTCCCTCCTGTGTTTCCTCAGTCTCTGTGTTCAAGTGCATTCAGTGTTCTCCACGGATAAGTTGTGTGTCTGCAACAAACTCTATGCAACCAAGCGCTTCTTCATATTATATGATTTGTTCATTTAGCCTACTTTGTAAAATTAGTTACAATTCTATAAATATTTGTTTTATATATATATATATATATATATATATACACATATATATATATTTGTTTTAGGACAGGGATCCTGTGTGTTTTATAGATTATATGTGGCAAGGGACTCTCAAGATCAAAGCAACAAAAAAGTGGGCTCCCCAAAAGCCAGGGTATAGGTGGAACACTGGCGAAGGGTCAATTGTGACTGTTACAGTAAGAATTGCATGAAATTTCTCTAGATTTTAGTAAAATTAATAATACATTTTATTTTGTCACTATAAAGAAAAAAGGAATGCAGCTGAAATGTTATTTTCTTCATGATCAAATTAACTACCTCACTTATTCCACCTTTCCTTTAGCAGTGAAGTAATCTCCTGTCAAGGGGCTCTCTCGCTGCTCTTTCAGTTTCAGGGTCAGCACTGCTGCCCTAAATTGAACAGATGTTCTGCCAAAAAATATTTTAGAGGCCATGTTTTTGTAAAATGTGATGAAGAAAGATAAAAAAAAAAAACAGTTGAGGGAATATGTAACCCCCTCCTCAAATTGTGGGGTTTCTGTGTTTATTGAACAATCATAGACTGTTACACTGTCACTGAATGCACTTAAAGAGCCCATATGGTGGGTTGAGAACGGTTAAATTTCACTTTTTGAAGTCCCAAACAACAGGATGATATGTATGCAAGGTTAAAAAAACACTTTCGATGTCTTATAATATCTATTTATTTTTACCTCATTTTCCCACCGACTCCCATATGAATCGTCTGAGCGAGTCTTTTTCCCCAAGCACCTCCTTTACGTGATGCTACCACGTCACCACGTCACGTCCTTTACGTGTCAGCAGCCCAATGCCAGAACATATTGAAAAAAAATACTGCAGTTGTACGTACAACAGCGTATTGCTATATTGTTCATCATAACAACAAACATTCAGTCATAATTAATACTTCATGGACTATTGTAAGCCAACAATAGTTACATTCGGCAGTAAGCTAAATGGCTACCGCTACATGCTGCACGGAGCAAACACAATACAGAAAACTACATCCATATTTACCTTGTTACAGTGAACAAGATGATAGTTATTTTAATCATACTTACAGGTTGTGATTCGGTGGAAGAACATGCTGGTCCAAATAAACTGGGTATTGATACATCCTTTAACAACAACCGTGCAACAAATCCCGCGTTGTAAGCGTGTAGATTGGTGTAGCTCTCTTCAGAGAAATGACGCGAACACAGCACCATGTTGGGGCTATAGTTCTCAGGTATTTTACCAAAAATAAACCCTCAAATAAACCTGACGCTTCACAGCTTCATCTTTAGGTAGGGAAAAGAACACAGCTTTTCCCTCGCACTTCAGAGCACAGCGTCTACGGGACATGATTTAACTGGAATGCGATACAGTGCTTGTCGTCTTCCACTTTTTCTTCCTGTCTGTGGGCGGGGCCGGGGAGTTCAATTTTCCCGGGGTCTGTGCGCGCAACTAGTGGGCGGGGCTTATGTTTCGCGTTGACGTCAAGCCGAAACGGCTAAAGACTCGTTATAATAATGATTCATTTAAACAACGATGAGTCGACTCTTATATAGATGAATCAATAGTTTTAAACACTGTGCACTTTCAGATTTAAGCCTTAGCTGAACATTTCACTTCCCTTAGAGCTGTGTTACACACTGCATGGAAGGTCATTTTCAAAAATCCATAATATGGGCTCTTTAAAAATAGTGAATGCAAATATACAAATTGACAAGTGTATGTACAGGTGTATTACTATATACAACATTACATGTGCAGCTGTTATGTGCAAATTGCCATGTAAAGTGTGTTGTTAAATAAGTGTATGTGTGTGTAAAAAGTGTATAGCAAGTAGTGATGTTGATTTCACAATTATTATCATCTAGAGTTCATGAGATGGATTGCCTGTGGGAAGAAACTTTCCATGTCGGGCTGTTCTGGTGCGCAGTGCTCTGTAGCGTCCACCAGAAGGTAACAGTTCAAAGAGGCAGTGTGCTGGGTGTGAGGGGTCCAGAGTGATTTTGGCAGCCCTTCTGCTCGCTCTGGATAAGTACAGTTCTTGGAGAGTAGGGAGGGTTGTACCAATGAATCGCTCAGCAGTCCCAACTATTCGACGTAGTTTTCGAAGGTCATATTTGGTAGCTGAGCTAAACCAGACAGTTGTTGAAGTGCAGATGACTGACTGAGAAGTCAGGGCTCGCAAAATTTCTAAATCACTGGTAGCCCTCGGGCAGGCACTCTTCAGATTTTGGTTGCCCAAATAAAAATTTAAGTAGCCCAGAAAGAAAATACGTTATTTGTTAAATAAAAAAACACACACATTTTCATTTTTTGGGAAACTGCCCCTTTAACTAGCCTATTCCTTTAAGTGTAATTGTAAAAATTAAACAAACATTTCCTTTTTTTACAAGCTGGCTGACAGTTGTTTTGTGATCTTGTTGAATAATAGCGAAAAGTAGACAAGAAGTCATTACCTTTAACTGTCACTAACTGTATTCTATCTTGCGTAAGCCGGCAGCTAGCTCTCTGCAACTCTCACATGGTCGCCCACTGAGCAGGGCTGCACCTGGTTAGTACCTGGATGGGAGACCACATGGGAACTCTAGGTTGCTGCCGGAAATGGTGTTAGTGAGGCCAACAGGGGGCGCTCAACCTGCGGTCTGTGTGGGTCCTAACGCCCCAGTATAGTAAAGGGGACTCTATACTACTCAGTGAGCGCCGTGTTTCGAATGAGACGTTAAACCGAGGTCCCGACTCTCTGTGGTCATTAAGAATTCCAGGATGTTCTTCGAATATTCCAGGATGTTCTAGTAGGGGTTCTGTCCATCATGGCCTCCTAACCATCCTCATATCATAATTGACTACATCACTCTGTCTCCTCTCCACCAATCAGCTGGTGTGTGGTCTGGCGCAATATACCAAAGAAGCAAAGCCCCTGGACATTGGGCTACCAGATTTTGCGAGTAGTTTTACATTTTATTCTGGCTTGGTTGGCATATCCAGGAACGTCCACAAAAAGTGTTTATTCCGCAGGGGAAAACAATGCTGAGAGCTTGTTAGGTGCTTATCTTTACTTTTGGAAATAAAATTCAATTAAATTTTGCTCAATTTGACATCGAAAAGCTGCTGTGTAAGGTTTTCCACATCTGACAAGTTTAACAATCTGGATCTCAAGTTTTATATCCTACTAAATAGGTGTATCCTATCCATTTGTTCATGCTTTATACACTAAATGCCTTTATAGCTTTTATTTTGGTGGTGTTCCAGTTCCAAAAGATTCCCTGCTCCATAATTCCTTTCATAAGTTATCTTTTTTCCCCCCAATAGAGTCACCTGAAGCAGATGCCGTAATGGACGTCAGCTCTGAGGAATCTTTAGACTCTGAGGTTCTCTATGACTGTGTGATCTGTGGTCAAAGTGGACCGTCCACTGAAGACAGACCCACAGGACTGGTGGTTCTGCTGCAGGCTTCATCAGGTATTAAAAATCCACTGTCTATCATTTGTTTATGTGTATATCAAACTTGAACAATATTACTTACGCCAACAATAATAGCAGGATTTGTTGATGACACCATATCAAAGACAAACTCTTGGTTTGAGTAGACAAAGTCATGATAAAGGCCAGGAATTTAACTCTTCATCAATTGTTTATTGGGTTTAGAATATGAGGATTGCACTAAGAAGTTGAGAAAATTGCTTTTTGTGGCATGGTTTTTGCACTGTAAAAACATGTAATGACGAAAAATCCAGACAACTAATATTGTTTATAAGTTACTAATATTTGTGACTAATATTTGTAATCAGTTTGATGTAAGTTGAGATTACTACAAAAGTTCAAAACAATACATAAATACACAAATCCAATTTGTAAACTCAAAAAGCGATTAATTAATACACAAATCCAATTTGTAATTTAAAAATTTGATTCATAATTACACACATCCAATTCGTAAATTCAAAACGCAATTCCCCAATACTCCAATTTAATTAATAAATTCAAAATGCAGTTCATAAATACACAAATCTAATTCATAAATTCAAAACACCTTTCAGCAATACTTAAATCCGCTTCGTAAATTTAAAACGCAATTCACCAATACTCCAATTTAATTAATAAATTCAAAACTCAATTCATAAATACACAAATCCAATTCATAAATTCGAAACGCAGTTCATAAATACACACATCCAATTCGTAAATTCAAAACGCAGTTCATAAATACACACATTCAATTCGTAAATTCAAAATGCAATTCATAAATACACAAATCCAATTCATAAATTCAAAACGTTATTTATAAATTCGCAAATCTAATTTGTAAATTCAAAACACGATTCATAAATACGCAAGTCTGATTTGTAAATTCAAATTGCTATTCATAAATACACAAATCTAATTCGGAAACTCAAAACGCTGTTCATAAATACACAAATCCGATTCGTAAATACAAAACGCTAATCATAAATACTTGTACTAGGCAAATATTAATTGCATACAAAATAAAAGTTGTTTTACATAATATATGCATGTGAGTGTTTTATATATTTATTACTTACACACACGCACATTAAAAACAAAATTATACAAAACATAAATATATTTATATAAACGTAATAAATAAAATCAATACACATACATATAACTAGCAACAAACTTTTTATTGAATGTGATTAATCATTATAAAATTTTCTTTGGTGCTAATAAATGCACAAATCCAATTTGAAAATACACAAATCCAATCCACATTTATGAATAGCGCTGTATTATTTTTGAGACGAATTTGGCTCCATACATGTTTGCTCAGCAATAATAAATACACAAATCCAGTTTTTAAATATACAAATCTAATCTAGTGTTTTGTGCATTTTATGAATTATGACTTTTGATATAATGACTTTTTTTATTATGCGTTTTATTTTGTAAATAAATAATTTTTAACTGATCTGGCTCCATAATTTTTTGCTCCACACTAATAAATACACAACCCCAATTCGAAAATACACAAATTCAATCCACATTGTTTTGTATGTATTTATAAAAAGTGTTTTAAATTTACAAATTGGATTTTGTAAATGCAAACTCCGCTGTGCAGGCATGACTTTTATTTTGTAAATGAATTATTTTTGAGACTGATCTGACTCCATAAATGTTTGCCCAGCACTAATAAATACACAAATCCAATTTTTAAATAAACGAAACAAATCCACAGTGTTTTGTGTGTAGTTATGAATGGAGTTTTGAATTACCAAATTGGATTTTATAAACTCGAACTGTGCGATTTATGACTTTTATTTTGTAAATGAATAATTTTTGACACTGATCTGGCTCCATATTCTGAGTGGATTTAACGCATTATAAAACATTACATAAAAGTCTTACTGCTTCCAAACTTTTTGTTCAGCCTTCATTGCTTGATCTCATCACGTCCAGTTCACTGGAGCTCTTTAACGGCTCTTTAAATCTGCCCATTTAGTCTGCTGGTTTTAACAACAATGTTTTAATTGCTTTATTTATCAAGCATCTTTTCTTGCCGCGGTGCTGTGATAAAATTAACTTCCTGTTTTATGTACAATTCCTTGGCTTTGATTTGTCCAATTTGTGACTAAAATGACCTCAAGATGGCAAATTTCACAGTGTTGGTAGCAGTTTGACCCTGTCGACCCGGAAAATCTATATTTTCTCACAATTTTTGCGCTAACATGCTGCTGATATGGTGTGTTTTTAATTTGCATCGCTGATTATTCAGTACTGTGGTCTTCGGGTGGCCGCGTGTCACAATATTTGACTTTGACATTGAACTTCATCGTAGTATGCAGATGGAAAGTGCCGTGAATGTTAAGACGGCAGCTAATCAGCTTTGCCATTTCTAAAGAGTGTGTATGCATATGTGTGTGTTTCAGTGTTGGGGCACCGTTGTCGTAGTGACATGCCAAAGCGATTGCCCACCACAGACGAGGAACACATCTACCCTGAGGACACATGTGGAGCCACACACGACGTCAGGCTGTCTCTTATGCAACGCTATTTTAAAGATGTATGTATACCAGGGATGCAACAATACAGTTAGCCTATGGTTCAATACATACCTCGGTCTTTTCAAACGGTTTTTGGTTCTGATGGCTTGACACATTAGTTTTTTTTTTTTTATTATACTATGCTTAGGAAATAGGAACAGTAAGAGGATAAGGGGTAAAAATAAAAACGATTTATTGCAATACTCCTTTATTTTATTTAAAAGCCAAGAAAAGTACACTAGTTCCTAGAGTATTGTATAATAAAAAAATGAACTCTGAAATCTCATAGCTGCAGGCCATGTACAAACTGGGGAACACATAAATTCCTACATTTTGAAAATAAACAAACGTGAAGTTAATAAACATAAATTAACCATTTTAAATCAACATATTTGTACTTCAGTAAACATAAATAAACGAATAATCTATCTTATTTACTGCTTGTGTCAAGTCTTCCGCCAAATGAGCGCTTGTATGACTTTCATACAGGGGACGGGTTTGCAGTACAGCGCTTTATATAGTCCGAATCCGACATGTAGTTCACAGTTACAGTGAGGTAACTCACGGTTGCCCGGGAAGTCCAACCATCTGTAGTCTGTACTCTAGCCCAATCATGCACAATACTGTTGCGTGTCTTTTCATAGAGGTCGGGAATTATCTCGGTGCTGAATAAAGTGCGAGACGGTAGTCTGTAACGCGGATCGAATGCTTTTATAGGATGACAAATGCCCGTATCTCCAATCACCGAAAAGGGCTGCATATCTTTAGCAATAAACACCCCCACCGCGGATTTGAAAGACGCCGGTGCTTCCTCGTACTTTTGCCTCATTTTACTTCTGCTCGCCGATGGTCAAGTGCCCCCTAATATTTTCTCGCGGGGAGGAGTTTCATCACGTCAGCTCGTACAGGCACACACAGTCAATCCGGAGAGAAGTAAAACGCACATAAATTATTTAAACGTAAAACCAAAAAAAAAAAACGCAATTCTCAAGTGCGTATTGAACCGTGTATGTCGGACCGAACGGTTCAATATTATATTGAGAATTGTGGCATGTATACACACTTTTAGATTTAGTATTTTGCATGAGTGAATTCAGCATTTAGGGAGTTCTGAATTAAACTGTGCAATATTCAGTTCCAGTACAGCGCTTATCACAATAATAACTGTTACACAGCTGCTTTACGAATCAAAATCACAAAAGTGAAGTTTATAAAATTACTAAAAACATCATTCATTAATTTTCTTTTCAGCTTAGTCCCTTTATTAATCAGGGGTCGCCACAGCGGAATGAACCGCTAACTCATCCAGCATATGTTTTACTCAGCAGATGCCCATCACTGGGAAACATCCATACTAGGGGTGTCAAAAGGAATTGTTTCTTCGGTGCACCATGGTGCAGATGCGGACAATTCGATATCGGTTAAGTAATAGATAAAACACTGTAGGAATGTGTGAGCTGGAGCTACAACAGCAGAGAATCCCATGCGGCCCTAAAGCCTTCATCCGACAGTTATTTTGAAATATGCACAACGCGAACCAAACAACAGACATGCCGTTCCCGACATCCTTTCAGACAACTTTGCTTTAAAATGTAGCTTATTTAGGTCTTATTTACGCTGACAAGTTTTAGTTTAGTTCCTATAAGTTATATTGTCTTCGTGATGTCAAGTTGCCATAAAGATGTCTCAGACAATGTCGTCTTTGCATTTAAATGACACAACTGAGCTAAAGACATCTGATTTATATTCATGATTGTCATGTCATGATTATGGTTATATTATTACAGTTGTTGTTGCTGGAAGAGTGCAGTTCTAATGGAATGTTGCGCGGCGTATGAAAAAAAAGACCTCTGAATTTCTCGGGAACTTAGATGCACTTGGTAGGTAGCGTCAGAAAGCCGTGTGTATACACTATCCTGTCACAAAATGCGACAAATTCTACACGACGGTAACAGTTTGATTGCGGTGTTTACGTTTACACTGGGAGAGCAGCATTTACAGCGGATCTTTCAGTCTATAACATTGTAGTGATATTAGCGTGCTGTAAACTCAGAAACAGTTCAAATCATTTTGACTAAGGTCTGTCTTTAAGCACTGAAACAGTACTGCTGACGATACAAACTAACTTTGCCATCTGAATAAACAATCAAAGAGCACTGATCGCTTGCCAAATTTGTAAAGACAGGACAATCAACATGAACTGCAGTTGCGTGTCTTTTAATAGGAGACGAGTGGCACGTGAGTCCAGCTGCGCTCTCATAGCGGGGAAATGAAAACAAAACCGTCACTGCAGCACATAAACACAACACCTGTGTCTCCAAACAATTCGTGTTCTTCCACTTGTTTTGGCAGCAAAACGTGTCGTCTCTCTGCCGTCTGAACACTGTAATGCTGTGTTCACACCAGACGCGGAAGACGCGCCAAGTGCGAGTGATTTAATTTAAGTTAAGTCAATGCAAAGGCGCGAATAGGCATCCTGCGGTGTGAATGACGCGAATTGCGTGAATGACGTGGCTCGAATTGAGCGTTTTGCGCGTTTAACACAAATCACTCCAGTTCAAAAATCTGAACTTCAACGGACATTCACGCTGCGTTAATCAATCATGAGCTTGCTCTTGTGGGGGGTGTGATTATGACATAGCGCCTGTTGTTGGTGTCCTGGGGGAAAATCCTCCTGCTGACACCAGAGAACAGTTCATCAAACTGGGCTTGGCTCAGTCAGAAGCACCACTGAAAGCTTCCATCATCCAGGTTAAGTTTCTAGAGGAGTTTACGAACTCAGAGCTCTGTGCACCTCTGAAAAAAATCTAGTCGACGCTGTTTTTCAGCCTTCATAAATCACATAAACACAGTTATTCTTTCTATAAAACCCCTGTTAGCCATTTAGCGATAAAGCTACAGTGACCAAGCCATAGACAGATTCCCTGCCCATGACGCAAATCCACATCTGTTCTCAAGTGAATTTGACGTGCAAATGAATCGGATTTGTACACGCGAATGAAGTGAGTAAACTCAAATGTTCACACGCCTATTTACACGCGAATAACGCAATTTCTCCGTGCTTGCCGCGTCTGGTGTGAACCCAGCATAACAGTTGAAAACAGCCTTCGAAGCTCTCGTGCATATTAATGAAGTTGCACCGCATACACAATAGTCCGCGGTGATTGGTTCGAACCAAGTCTTTCTCATGAGTTAATGCTACACACTCAGAGACATCACGACGTACAGGCCGGTACAGACGTCCACTCTCCACGCTAGAATACACGCATGGATCTCATCAGCATGACGCAGCTTCAAAAATTTGTTTCAAACCGGAAGAACAAATTTGCTCGAAATAACGCAAAAACAACCAATTTTCACTTTTTAGTGAGATATATGTGTCCTCATAGTGTTTATAGCAGCGCGGGACACATATATGACTGTCAACAGCTCAACAAATGTGTTTTGGTGATTCGTGGCCCATTAAATCAGGTGTGCTCAACCCTGCTCCTGGAGATTGACCTTCCTACTGAGTTCAGCTCCTACCCTGATCAAACACACCTGAACCAGTTAATTAGGACCTGAACAGCACTGGATAATTACAGGCAGGTGTGTTTGATATGGTTTGCAACTGAAATCTACAGGACAGTCGATCTCCAGGAGCAGGGTTGGTCACCCCGGCTTTAAATCTTTTAGAAGGGTGATGTTAAACAAGTGTTTTCTTTTTTTTTTTTGGATTTCCCAGAGTTCCTGTCTGCAGTCTGTGTCTATTGGCTGGGACGGGGGCGTGTATGTGCAGACGTGTGGCCACACTCTGCATATAGACTGTCACAAGTCCTACATGGAGTCCTTACGGGTAAGAATGTCAGCTCTTCATAACTGATCACCACACTAGAGGTGTCCAAAACGAACACAGGGTTCCCACACTTCTCGAAAGTACTTGAATTTCAGGATTCAAGGCCTGAAAAGTACTCAAAAACAAACATAGGGCATTGAAAGTGCTTGAATTGAAAATGTTTAAGATCTTATCCTTTTGGACGTGTTGCTGGTAACAGTCTGGATGATTCTTTTTTTCTTTGTTCCGGAGCACATGGCGCCCATTTCTCTCAAAACATTTGTGAAATACTGATTCATCTGACCACAGTACTAGTTTCCAATGTGTGATGGTCCGTCCCAAATGCCTCCGAGCACAGAGAAGTCAACGACGCTCTGGACACTGTTAACATAGGGCTTCCTTTTGGCACAGTACAGTTTTAACTGGCATTTGTGCAAGTAACTACGTATCTATGTATATGAGTAATTCCTAATTTAAAAATCTTAATCATGTGCAGGAACTATGACAAATAATGCATGTTTGATCAATATTTCAGTAACTGCATTTGAATATTAATACTATTGAATTCAACAACTTTTTGAAGTTCTTTGAACTTGACTGTTTAAAAACTACATTTTAATTTAATGTCGAACTTTTGTAAAGGAGACATTCAAGACATCGTAACTTTAACATTTTTAATTTAACTATTAAGTGTAAGTGAAATATTTAATATTCAATTCACCTTTATTTGTATAGCGCTTTTACAATGCATATTGTATCAAAGCAGATTCATATAGATTGAAAGATAGATTGGTAGATTGAAACAGTGTCAGTCCAGTTATTAAGGTTGGAGTTCAGTTTAGTGTAGTTTAATATTCACTACTGAGAGTCCAAACACTGAAGAGCAAATCCATGCGCAGCTCTACAGGTCCCGAACCATGCAAGCCAGTGGCGACAGTGGCGAGGAAAAAACTTCACCAATTGGCGAAAGTGAAGAATTAAAAAACCTTGAGAGAAACCAGGCTCAGTTGGGCACGACCATTTCTCCTATGGCCAGAAGTCTTGTGCAGAGCTGCAGTCTTGGCTCCGGAGGCTGGAGAACGCTGGACGTAAGCGAGACTTGTCTGTCCTTGGAGCATCACAGGAATCAGTCTCATCCTGTCCACTCCTCAATGCACCAAGCAGGTTCTCAGGATACAGCCTCGTCCAGGATTATGGAATCTTAAGATAGTCTCGTCGCGGGTTTTGGGCATATCCGTGGCGCTGCATAGTCTCTGGGGGCCTCGGGATGAGTATCTCCATGTAGAGATAGAGAATAAAGACAATAATTAGCGTAGCTGCTGTTCATAATGTGTATAAACGAGATACGTGGAGCACTTTCATGCATCATACCGCTATGTGTTGTATTGAGTGTATGCTTTACTAAAAAGATAGGTCTTTAATCTAGTTTTGAACTGCGAGAGTGTGTCTGAGCCTCGGACATTATCAGGAAGGCTATTCCAGAGTTTAGGAGCCATAAATGAGAAGGCTCGACCTCCTTTACTTGACTTTGCTGTTCTAGGTACTACCAGAACCCCATTATATGCATTTAAAACTGGAAAAAGATTTGATCCGTTCATCTCTCGAGTCCTCGGTTTGAGTCGCTCCTTCATCACGTAAAAGACAGAAGCCAATCATATGCCGTTGGAGCCGGAGAAAGATTTGATCCGTTCATTTCTTGAGTCTTCAGTATTGAATCAACTCTTTACATGCCGTCACGTGATGAATGAGCGACTCAAAAACCTGAAGACTCGAAAGGTGAACTAATTATGGCGTTCGCACTGTGTGCATTGGTTAAGCTTATAAGCAACTGTCAGTGTCAGGTGAACGAACGACTCAAATAAAAAAAAAAACAATGAAGGATTACTTCTCTTTCTTATAGCATTCTACTTATGTCTTGTTTTTAGTGTGATCAGCGTTTGGGCTAGTTGCAGATGTGTTTGGAAGAATCTTGTAACATTTTAATGTTATTTTGGTAAATCGAACGACTCAAAAGATTCGTTCATTTTGATGAACGAGACTCAAAGGTCCGAGTCAGTAAAATGATTCGAACTTCCCATCACTACTTCGGCATGAGAACAAAATAAACTACAGTATAGAGCAGACTGCTTCGTGAGTAGTCAGTGAAACAGTAACTGATTATGTCAAAAACTATACTGTATTACCTGTTTTTGAGAGCTAGTCAGCCATGAAACCACCTGTAACTAAACCTCTGTTGTATTTGCTTGTCTTGCAGAATGATCAGGTTCTTCAGGGGATTTCTGTGGATAAAGGCGAGTTCACCTGTCCGCTTTGTCGTCAGTTTGCCAACAGTGTTTTACCCTGTCGTCCTGGACGAGGGATGGAAACCGGAGCCTGGCACGCACCCAGTACCAAGAGCATGTCCACACTGGTGAAGGAAGTAGAAGACCTCCAGGAGCAGCTGGGCATTTTCCCAGTAAGCGCCAGCGTAAAGCAAAGAGATCCCATTCTGGTATTTATTAGAGTGCTGCCCATCCCCTCTTTTCTGTTCTGTCCATCTCATCCCTCCATTCTGATTCAGAGTAAGAGCTAGTGCAACACTGACCTCCATGTGATCTTTCATGCCCCATCTAACACCTCATCATAACACAAAGGCTCAAGCTGGTGTCATGAATGCATGTCCGGCATGTCAAATTCTGAAAAAACATTAGTGAAACACCAAATTATCTGCTATCGGAAATTGTCAAAAACAACAAGAAAAATAGGCAAAAAAATATGTATGTGTCAAAATGTGTCCTTTAGTGTTCAGCTTGCTGGTTTTACTCTCCCTCAAAACTGTAGACACTGCGCTATGAGAATCAGCTTTCACACTGGACACGCAAAGCACTGCGCTATGAAACCCATTCATTTCAATGGCTTGTGCCGTACAAGGGTGGTTTGGTGTGCTTTGAAGTGCACAGTTAACTAGCTTGTGTTGGTCAAATTTAAAATTTAAAATAACTTAATATTAAGGTCTTTGCACAATGTAGTTCAAAATTTTGTATGTTTTTTTTGTTATTATTATTATTATTTTATTTTATTTTTTTTATTATTCCAATATGAAAAATTTGAGTCCGATGCATATCAATTAAACCATTTCAAAGAAACGGAAAACAATTCAGAGTGAATTGGATCAGGGATACTTTTTTTTTGTTCTCCTCTCTTCTCCACAGTATTAAAAGAAAGAGGAATATGCTACATATTGTGTTCATCCAATGAGATTATCCCCAAATGTAAAGTTTATTTCAGAAAATCAGTGGAATTTTAAAACATTGCTTGAGATACTTCACACATTTATGTATGTAAACAAAACCGAAACAGAGACTGGCAGTACCTATAGACATTATAATATACATAGTGGCCTTGTTGTCATATCGGAGCAGTGGATCGAAGCAGAGCAGTACAGGCAGTACATCAAATGTATGGACACACACCCCAAACAGCAGTAGGAGAGATGTTCACCAGTCACAGAATCCAACATATATGGGTACTCAACTGTCCGCCACATTCGGTCTTATATTAGGCACTGTGTTTGTCATGAAGTTATCTATGGCTCAAGTAACGACATTTTGTATTGTGTCTTGACTCTGAAGGTGCTTTTTGGGATGCTAAAAAAAATGAAAAACTGAGCAAAAGAGAGCAGAAGTCAATGATTCATTTTCATTATCTAACCTGACATGTTTACTGCTCCAAATATATATTAAATGTTTCTCAAAATAAAATACAATTGCAATTTTTTTTTATTTTATTTTTTCATGACGTACGAACGTTTTGGAGGCAGTGTGTCAAGACGATTCACACAACCTAAGGTTGATTTCATTTTTTTAATGTGCAAAAATTACGGACAATTTTCGGATCAGTTTACACTCTGGATATTCCCCTCATGTATACTTACCTATGGATGAACCGCACATGCTCATCGAAAAATCAAAGTCCACTAAATTAACTCCCCACCAGGACATTTCTATGTAGTATACTTGTTCCTGCTGCTTGCAATAGTGCTACTTTGCTGTCATGGCAACACTGGTAAAGTTACACCTCGACTGTTTACTGTAAGTAAAATGTGATGGTTTTATTGCCTTGTTTATTTAAAATCAGTGTGTTTTAGCTTAAGTTTGATTTAGAAAAAGTCTTACAAAATTACTTTGTGTTATTTAATATAATAATAAATAATTATTACAAAGGATTTTCATATTTTGTCTAAGTGCATCCATAATGTTATGAATTTCCGTTTTGGTGCATCCCAAAAAAACACAATGCCTTCACAAACCTGAAGTAATTTTCCCTCTTACCCAGATCGAGTCGAACCTGAGTAAAGAGATGGAATCTGTTATAAAGGACATTAAAAACACCACACAGAAAAAATACATGGATTATGGGAAGAACCCTGGGTCACCTGACAACGACTTCCTCTTCATGTACTCAGTGGCCAGGTGAGAAAGAGTTTTTTAATTTAATCGTTTTCTTTGCACGTATACAAGACTTAAACAATAGATGGGTCAGTGTTTTTTAACTTTATCTTCAATGTTTTTTAATACAGCATCAAGTGTGATAATTCTGACTGTTAGAAGAGCATATAACGATACGCAATAGTGAGTGTTTGAAAAACGTTTGATTTTTATGATCGGAAAGTGACGTCTTCCTCAGTCTTTGTTTTTGGTGCAGATTTTCATGTGATTGCTTCAGTGTTTGCCAGGTCATAAAATTGTACGTCCGAATGATTTTCACAAAATGATCTTCCAACCATCAGAATTTACACTGTGTACGATCACTTTAGAGATCTAAGGCTCTATTTTAACTATCTAAGCGCAAAGTCTAAAGCGCACGGCACAAAAGCATGTCCGAAGAGTGTGTCCGAATCCACTTTTGCTATTTTTAGGATGGAAAAGTACGCTTGGCAGAAACACTTTTATAATGGGTTAAGTTTTATGTGGCTAAGTAAAACTATTGCTGGTTTCCTGCAGTGCTGCTCTTGTCCACAGACTTTCACATATTCTCTCTTTCTTCTGCTTTTTCCTCTCTTTCAGAACAAATCTGGAGTTGGAGTTGGTTCATCGTGGTGGGAATCTATGCAGTGGAGGGGCCAGTGCTGCTGCCAAACGTTCCTGTCTCAGTGAGTATTTCTCTTCTCTTTCTTCGTCTCTCTCTTTCCTCTTTTTGTTTGTTTTTTAATTTTTAACTTTAAAAGTGAAAAATATATTTAAAAAAAATAATCATTTTTTCCAAATTCATACAGTGTCCGTGTCATTCCCAAACTTGCACCAGTTTAGGACATTTGCACCAGACATATTTTTTTAAAAAAACAACCACACTGCATTTATGAAGTGTGCTTCACACAGGTGAGTGGACTTGACAAACCACCTGTAGACACACTTCTGTCTCTCCTTACTCTAAATTGACTAAGGCCCAATCCAAATTTTAGCCTTAGCCTAACGCCCCATTCACACGGGGCGTCAGCGTCAACACTTCCCATTCACTTTGAATGGGTGACGTCAGGCGTTGCCAAACTGCATTGTGGATCTGTCGGCGCCGCTTCAGTGGCGTTGCTCGCTGCAGAAGTTGGGACTTTCTTAACTTTTCAAGCGCCGACAGAAGCGTCAGCCAATCAGATCGCTGTATGCAAATACCCCAGCTCAGACAGTAGTTGACTAATTTCATTGGCTGACGCTGCTATGACGGTCCCGTCAGCCCCAACTTCAGACACGCCCTCTGTCAAGCGTTGACGCTGAAGCCTCGTGTGAATGCACCATTAATCTTTCAGGACCACACTCGAAACCAAGGGGTAAGAAAATTTCCCAGAATACACCAGCTACAACGGCAGCATGGCTGCACACGGAAGTTAGGAGTTATTTTTTGTCATTATTATGAATTTCTACAACAAACAAGCATATGTTTTAATCCATTCATAACTGCGTTTATGTTTAAATTTCGCTGTCTATAATCCCTAATAATAACTCTTGTATAGCAGTCCCGCAACATTTAGTCACTCGCTGACACTCGAATACACTGTCAGAAAAGTCTAGTGGCTGGGAATGAGCTTTTTACAGTGTCTGTTATAATGTTAATGCTGTTTTTGTGTTTACATAGATAAATATGGACGCGGTGTAAATCCACAGTACAGCTATGAGCTTATTGCCACAGTATATCGTTATGATAACATGGTATAAGCCTTCAGTGATTTCCTGAAGACCAAAATAATAACTGGAATAGCTACAGCAGTCAGCGTCATCGATCTCATACGAAGCAAGAGATCGCGACGATATATGATGACGTGTGCTGGTGTTGTAGTGGTGTCTCATTTCTTAGGGGTAAATTTTGAAGCCCTTCCCCTTCTCGCTCCATTTCAAGGGGCAAGGGGAAAGGGTAGGGGTACAAAAATAGAATTGGGATTGGGCCTAAATTGAAATGACTTTATGTAGTAAGCACTGCTCCATCTGAAAACACCTACTGGAGATTTATCACTAATTACAGAACAGGTTTTAATTATAAATTATGCATGGATATTGTCTATTATTCATGCAGCTCTCTTTTTTAGCCTTACGCTACTTTCTAAGTTACAAGTATATATAATATCTCTCCAGTTTTAGTTCACACAGACTTATCTTGACATTTAATAGTTTTTTTGTGTCAATTAAAGGTGCTGTATGTATGTTTTTGACTCTTCTAAACCATAAAAATACTATAATATGTGTACAGATATTTAAGAAATATGCTAAATGAACATAGTTGTTTATCTGAAAAACAATGCTGAAGTCAGATATTCTGCTTTGAACGCATGGAGTTACGTGCCAGAACGTCTGTCTTTGTTTTGGTCGCTTTAACCCGCCCAATGCCAGTTTAGCCAATTATATTTCAGCATCCCGGGGTTGCCTTTGTGGAGAGCCTCGTATTTGATTCATTCAGTCATGAAGGCTCTCAAAGCATGCGTCCACGACTGAAAACGCGACCTTCGGTGGACAGTAACGACCTCCGAAATGAGATGCATATTCAAAGTTCCACATGAGGTGGTTATTAATTGGCAAATAATACAAATATTACAACAGTAAACATGAGGTGAGCAGGTTACATTGTTACCCCGTGTCCTAACAACACTCTACATGACAAGATTTGCAGTAATAAGCAGTTTGGCTGTTTACACTAGACGCAGCACAACAGAAATTTAAATACAGCCATTCAGAAGCACAGAATAGTGCACTCACTGCACTCCAGCGAAGTGGTAAGGTACATTATCCGATTAACACATATTAAACCTCTTTAACATTATTAAATGTAGATGCTGAATCACTGATATGTGTTGGCTTGCACTGAGTCACAGTTATAAAGTTCAATTTCAAACGGTTTATTTTATTTTCAAGATCTGAGGTGAACCATCTGCTGCTGCTTTCAGTAGTAAGGCGATAAACTTCATGTAATATGCCATTCAATCTCTATATTATCTTTATATTACTGGCATGTAACACTGAATAAAGCACATGAGGTGTACATGAGGTGATCATTGTCAGTTTATATTGTTGTTCAGCTGTGAGAAATAGAAGCCGTTTCTAATATATACATTTCAGGTTTTGTTTAGAACAAAAACTCCATTTAGTATGGAAAATATTCCTTCTATCGAGTGCCGTTGCTTTTATTTAGAACATGGTTTAAATCTGCCTTTAGGCTCGATAGTCTATAGCAGTGTTTCTTAACTGGTGGGTCGCGACCCAAAAGTGGGTCACGGGAACATTTTTAGTGGGTCGCAGAGTGTGT
>CAIGQQ010037715.1:4204917-4229586 GCA_903798035.1 Danio albolineatus
AGTTGAGATTTGAAAACAAAGACATGCCTGCGTTGACTCAAGCAGTGTTCTGCAAAATTATTAGTAAGTTTTATTTATTTATTGTTTTGGTAATTAAAATTGGTCTTAAATTTAATTCTGTGTGAAATGAAAGCACTCATTTGCAGTTTATTTGGACCCAACAAATAGAGGAAAAACAAGTGTAAATTTGGCAGGAGCACCTGTGTCTGTTTGGCATGTCATCTGAGCAATATCACAACCAGGTGGAAGAAGAAAAAAGGTGAGGAGAAATTGCTAATTCTCTTCAAACCCAGGTGAGCAAAATAAGTATATTATCTACCCCACTAAAGGCTTCTTTCCTATTGTGTAGTTAATAACAAAAGATATACTACGTGACCTCGCATTGTTTCCATGTCACTTTTCACATGTGTTTGGATGTGAAACGTAGTTTGGATAAAGTTGTTAGCGATTCTTCCTATTTTAAAGTCATGCAGTGTGAAACCCCGTCGTAGATCAATCTTGCAGTGGTAAAGCAACGACGAAACACTACCGCAGATAGTCATGCAGTGTGAAAACATCTGTGACACTTAAAAAATCATGCAGTCTGAACTCGGCATAAAATCCATTAACTACAAACCTTAATCGTCAAATGTAACAATCTTTTAACACATTTTTACTTCTAAAATCCCATGATTTTCCCAAAACTTTCAAGTAAATTTTTATGACCTGATGTTTCATGCGATGTCTACATATGTGTGGTGAAAGAAAAACAATGCATATTCATCTTTATTATAGCATATTGTAACACTTGCAGCAATCTGTTTAGTTTCAATTTATATTTATGTAAAATGTATTTAGATAATGCTTACACCGCACTAATAATGTGAGAGTATGTGAGTGGCCATGGACAGAAACTAAGTACATAACCTATATTCAAGTATACAGATATCTGTTTTCCATGACTTTTCCAAAACGTAGGTTTTTCCACAACTTTTCCAGGCCTAAAAAATGCCATGTCAAAATTCCATGACTTTTCCAGGTATTCCATGACCTTATGAACCCTGTACCTCCAATTGGTACAACCTTTTGTACTTCTTATGTTCAATGCAAAATAATTTTAAGAATGTTGGAAACCAGTGACTTTGACAGCCATAGAAACTTAAGAATGAGCTTATTTGACTAAGGCAATCAGTCTCTCAGGATCATTTTGATGCTGACACATCATGCCCTAGCAACCGTCAATTGATCTCGTAGATTGCCATTACTGTATAAAGATACCAGTATGCTGCAGTGTCAATAGCTGTTTTCAGCCACCTATTTTTATGCGCATTTTGGATTTGCGCTTAAAAAATAAATGCTAAGTAGAATAAACTTTTATCCTAAATTCAAGATGCTGATGACTGTAAAATGTGTCATAACAGGCTTGTGAAAAGGGTCCCTTGCTTTGCTGAGCTCTATCGGAGCTCGGTTGTTGCTCAAGAAAGGAAAAAAATTAATTCGGTCTTTATTTGCATAAAGTTGAAGGATTCTCAACTTTGTTGCGTCACTCAACACTCAATGAAATGAACAGTCGCTTTGAGTTGCTCGTAGTGTGAATGAGGCTTTAGTTGGATAATGCAGAGCTGTGTGTGTTGATGTTTGTGACTAGAGATTTGAGAGATTTGTGTACTGTTTGCTTTGTTTTTATCTTTATTACTTTTGATCTATTGTTTGACACTAGCTATGTTTCCATCCAGCTATTTTTGTTTGCGTTTTGGATATGCGCTTAAAAAAAAAAACGGTTGATGGAAACGCCATGATGCGCATAAATTTAAAAAATGTGCATTAAAAAAATGTATGCGCATAACTGAGTAGGATAAACTTTTAATTTGATAAGATGCGCATAAACTGCGATGGAAACACTTTTACCGCATAGATTCCAGTATGGGCATTAAAAAAGGTCATGTGGTTTAGTTATAAGAGATCATGTGGTGATATAAATGTGTGTAAATGGACAAACCAGCAGGCTGAGCACATCGTAAAACATCTGAAATGTTGTCTTGGTCATTCTAAAACGCCTTACTGTTTAAGTAGTAGTGTTATTATATTATTAATGACCTCCAGAATCAAGAGCGTCTGTGCTCCGCGTCTGACACCTTCAAACGTTCACTGCATGTAAGCATTGCCATTTGAGGCACAAGTCATTTATTAAATGAGGAAAAAGATTGAAACAGCTTCTCCTACTGATGTAAATTACGTTTTTACTGTTTATAATTGGCGCCAGTTTATCAGGAAGTGATGATTTCGTCCACTTTGACTGTGACTTGTTGGATGGAAACGCTGCTTTATTTGCATGTCTTTTAAGCGATAATCCAGCTTTGCGCATAAAGTGCATTCGCTATTTTGGATGGAAACATAGCTACTGATTCGTGGATTGTTCCTCAGATGTGATTGCTTGTAGATAAATGTAATGTTTTATTTACAAGCCTTTCTTAATTATCCATTAATTTTTAAAACTATTTTCAGGTATGTGTACATGTAGCTTGAACTCATCTTCATCCAGTCTTTTTTTATGAACCCAGTTTCATGAAGCTTGTTCTGTTGTCTTTGTATGGTTTTGCTAGAGCTCACTATCTGGAAAGAGTTGCGCTCTGGGATGTTTCTGTGCAGGACAAAGTAATCGTAGAAGTCAACGTGCACACAATCTGAAGTGAAGCTGGTCTACCTGACTACGAATGACAACTGGACTGCAATTTGCTGGAGATGAAAAAGAGGAATTCTCTGGGAGGGAATAAAGATAGCCGTCGATAGTATACTTTTAAGACGGTGCTTCCGACTGGCCGATCGCCTGCTGTTCGAAAGCCCAGAATTCTGAAGAAGCTTTTATTCACTTGGTAACGAAATATTGAATTGACTTGCTGCCTCTGACTGATTTATTGAGCACGGGGAGGACTTGGAGATACTCCCAACACTTGTTTTTGTAAATAGTTTGCTAATACTATTGATATATTGGGATAGTAAGGAGTCTGATGCCAGTTTATTTGTGAAAACCCTTTAATCTGTTTTTTTTTGTGTGTGTGTTAGGCAGTTAGGGTAGATGTATTTTTTCTTTCAGTTCAAGAGTTCACACTTAGATATGCTTAGCATTTATAGCAGGTTTGGCATGCTGTCCCAGGAGAGAACCCTGAGCTCGGAGATATTTGAGCCCAAGGCTCCCGCCCAGTCAATAAGCATATAAGGGGATGCAAGATCAGATAGGTCTGGAAAAGGGTGGAAAAAAGGAGGAGATGGGGTGGAAGGGGGGAATTCTTCCAAAACGTAGATAGAGCAGTAGGGAAAAATTATCTGTTTATAGTAAGCTTAGATCGCTCTGATTGGATTGCTGATTACAGATGATCAGCCAGGCGTGCTTAATCATATCACATGCTCCTCTCGAAATTATAAACAGGCAAGGTCGGGGTTTAAAATCCAGCAACGTTTGTAATTTTGTCCTTGTCAATTCCCAAACTCAAAACCACAATGAATTTTGATTTAATATTTTCTTTCTTATACTTTCATGTTGAGCAACTTCCCGAGATGGTGCATAACAGGACAAAACCTCTTGGAGGATAACAGTAGTAACTAGTGCAATCTGACAAAGAGAAAGAACAGAGAGGTAGATAAAGAGATGGCAATCAGCTTAGAGTGATAGCAGGTGCCGCAGCAATCATAGGGAATAAGCAAGGATCTACAGCTGACAGAGAAAAAGCTCTAATAATGTAAATTATTGGAAATATCAAACATGGCTCATGACATTAGTCTAGTATAACTTCAAGAATTGGCCTTCACACTTCCATCTGGTTCAAATCCAACTGAGTAAGAAAGAATAGCATAGTTGTCTCTTCGCTGTTTTTGCAGCGTTCCCGGCTGCTGCAACTCGACACCCTTATCCAGTCGACTCCCTCACCTAATTTTCCACGATTTCTCAAAAGACGAAGGACAGAGAAAATCATGGGTGAAATTAATTAGATGGGATGAATGTCATTTCAAGTTATATGCAGGAGTACGTTTATGTGTCGTATGCACTTCAAAGTGGAGATCATCATATTTTATCAATCTCTAGTGGTCTTAGTTTAATTTTAATGGGTAAATATAATAAAGACAAAATTTTAGTTAAGTCATCTGCCTTCCACAAACAAGTGTTCCTATCATGGTCATTAATCTATAAGCATAATTTTCTCAGCACATCGCTATTTACTTTGGAATAATCGACAATTTATACAAACTCAAAACAACAAACTTTTTTTTTTTTTTTGGTTTGACAAAATTAATTTGGTTAGTCAGTTACATAATAAAGATGGTATACTTCTTACAATGAATTCCTTTCTCATTACAAAATCTCAATAACCCAGCAAGTTTTCAACTGTTATTGTTTCAACTCCTTCAAAGACCCATATGTTATTTAGAGGTATTAATCAAGACCATCCTTCTGATACATCGTCTTCTGATTTTACTAAATCTTACATTGGCAAATTTTGTTACAGTAAATACCAAGAGTAATAATAGAGCTATTTATACTCTTTCCCAAAAAGAAATCATTACTTTACCTTATATCCAATTTTATTCAATGTCTTTATTAAAGGGTGAATTGGTTTGCTGGAAAAAAGAAAAGTGTGGCAGAAATAAGTGCTTAAGTGAGCCTTTACATCTCTTCTTTGAGAAGTTTAGGTGGTTGATTTGATGATGTGATTGAAAGTTTGACAACTTAGGTGGCCTCTGGCTCCATTTAGGAATCTTCTGCGCACACCTGGGCTTCTTTTACAGTAGTTTTTATTTTTTGTGTGTGGCAGTCTGTGCCCATGATCAGCCGTTTTGCATTCAAAGGAAGAAGGCACGTCGTCCATATTTTTTTAGTCTGTAGGTACAACAAAAAGCACTAACCAACTGTCTTCGAAAAAAATAACCACTTTACAATTTATAAATAATTGTCT
Organism: Danio albolineatus; assembly: GCA_903798035.1. Lineage (NCBI taxonomy): Eukaryota > Metazoa > Chordata > Actinopteri > Cypriniformes > Danionidae > Danio > Danio albolineatus. Next base: position 4,209,846 of record CAIGQQ010037715.1, read on the forward strand.
AGTATATAAAATAAAAATACATTTAGCATCACACACACAAACTCTGTTGCCTTTTCAGCTGTAGTAGCAGGAGGAAACCGCTCACCAGCACAAAGAAACACCTGCAAAAACTGATGTCTTTCTGCAGGAGTTAAACACACATTTTAAAAGTTTTGTAGTTGCATAATTGTAGTTGTAGTTGCAATAATGTCCATACACACGAGTAGACCAAGCTAAACAGATAGCTCTGGGTTGTGGCTAAGATAGTGATGTTTGGGTCTCAGACTATAATAACTGACTTGGCCACTGGAAATGGTTGGTGCACAAACAAGTGTAACAATTTCCCTTAATAGTAAAATTAGTTGCCAAACTTGATTTATGCTAGGTGATTAAATTTTGTCACCATTTTTGTTGCACGACGTATGTGAAGACCGGCGGAGTGTGCATGGGGTGTGTGAAGAGCAAAGAAGGATGCGGTGGAGAGGGGTGCGCGACGTATTTGAGGAGTGGGAGAGAGACTGCAATTTCCGGGAAATCATCATTCGTTTGCGGCCATCCGGGAGTCTTTATGCATTTGCGGGAGAGTCCCGGAACTTCCAGGAGACTTGGGATGTCTGCTATTGTCATTACCTAGAAATTTTAACTGACTGATCCTTCGATTTTTAAAAAAAAAAAATTTCCTGGTAAGTAAATTGTCTGTCTACCTTTAGGAGATGTTGAATACATAAAGCAAGGTCATATAATACAATACCTTCAAACAAATCATGTCCAAGCAAGGGGGCTTGCATACCTCTGCCTGACAGACATGGGTTGGACATGATAGACGTGACAGGCGGGAGAGCTCATTAAACAGTGAGTCAAACTTGATACCTCGAATCAAGGTTCTTAACATGGTCTTTGTAAAACTGCACTGTGTAAAATGTGGCCCTGGCTAGTGGATTTACCTGAAATACAAATTTGTAAAGATTACAGTATCAGCAAAAGTATGTACTTCAACTAAATTTCTCCAGAAAACCACCAATATTGTGTGACCCTAAATTGTCCCCAGCTATTGCCCCCAAGATTGCTTTTAGATTCAGTCTATCTGGAAGATCTACAGCACACCTGTCAAAATCTTTAAAGTCATTGACTAAGCACCTGATGACCAACTCTTGACCAAAGTACTTAAAGTCTTGTTCCCTGCAAAGAAACAACTAACTGTATTTGGACCGTAGTTGATCTATTATGGGGCAACAAATCTGCTAATGTGAGATACATTGCAAAAATGTTTTTTCCCCAGAATACACAACCTCAAAAACATCTTGGTATTGGACCAAGCCTGATGCTGACTCAATTGCATGTTACAAATTTGCAGTGATGTATTTATCATACTACATATCTTTTAGGGTGCTTTCACACTAGCACTTTTGGTCCGCACCCGGGTTCGTTTGACGTCATAGTACGGTACGTTTAGCTAGTGTGAACACGTCTTCTGAACTCGGGTGCGCACCCGTGAACCGTACCCGAGTCCGCCTGAAAGAGGTGGTCTGGGGTACGGTTCATGTGAACTCTGGTACGGTTCACTTGTTGTATGAATGCAATCGTACCAAAAGCCGGAAGTGAACCGTCAACAGTACAGCAAACTATAGTTTTTATAACGTTCATTCGTGTGTGTGTGTGTGTGTGTGTGTGTGTGTGTGTGTGTGTGTGTGTGTGTGTCTGTCTGTCTGAGTATCACGCGCGACTGAGACAGAGCAAACACAGTGATAATGCTTGTCTCCTCTAAAAACAGCTTGGACATCACGTGATGTTCTGAACGTGTATATTATGTTTGCGGCAGATAGACGCGAGCCGTTTTCTGTATGTTCTAAACCAAAAGGAATCAGTAAAAGCGAAACAACCGCGATGTGCGGACGTCTCTCCCGTTTGGCGCTTTGCTTTCGGGTCCGTCGCCTGGCAACAGACGTACACAAAACATCGGCTTGATGACGCAAGCGTACCGGGGTTCAGAAGGAAAAAAGACAGTGTGAACACAAACCAACCAAGCGGGTGGCAAGGGGGGACAATCGAACTTGGGTACGGTCCAGGCAATTGAACCAAGTGTGAAAGCACCCTTAATATGTCTTTAATTCTGGCATGACAGTGATTTTTGCTGTACTGTTTCCTGACAGACATAATAACGTTCTTCTTGAAAAATGTTTTTGTAAATCAGAATAAAAATCAGTGTTCTGAACCTGTGAGAAACTGTCTTCCGAAGTTGCTGTAATGGAGTCATTTCAGCTTGGATTTTCTTTGTTTTCTAGTCAAACGAGAGGTACACATTGAAACAATTGTAGGGAATCAACCTGCTTTAAAATATCAATCGGATTTATTAGCTCATTTCAATTAAACAAATCTTAAAGATTAAAGTCATTGATTTGACTTAATTGAGTCAGACTGAATCAGTTTAAAGCTTCACACTTTATCTACCATTTGTTCAGCAAATATAAGACGTACTTTGCCAATCTTGCTTAATGGCCAATGATAATAACATAAGTATTGGATTAAATGTAAGCAAGGTAACAAAATCTACAGCTCCAGGCAATGACTTACTCAAGTACACACAAACACAAATGCAGTTTTATAAAATTGGAAACAAAGATTTATTAAGCTACACTACGATAAATTTAACAAATAATAAACAATAATACGTAATAAACAAACAAACGCACACACATACACACAGAGGCAGTTCAGAGGATGCAAAATGAGTTGACCACTGTCCCAATTTTTTTGTAATACTTATTACTAGATCGTAAAATCACACCTGAGAAACCACAAAAGCAGATATTTGGCTTGTCTTTAATTGCTTAAGATAAATTTGCACCAGATCAGCAAGAGACAATATTTTCGTTTTATTTGTGCATTTGCTGGAAGTCTTGAGTCTTCCCTCGCCTGGCTGGCCTTGGTGAAACACATGGTGCTCCTGATTGGTTGGTCGTGAAGTCCTTGGGATGCACTCACTTGTGAGTGGAGATTGTCCTGGGCGACAGACTCGCGAGGAAGTTCTTGCGGTTTCAACAGTCCCGAAGCTGTAAGAGGCTGCATGGAAAGTTTGTGGTGACGGAATCGTGTGGTGGTGCGGTTTCTGAGCAAGCAAGAGAGCAGCCGCAAGCGTGAGCAAGCTAATTCAAAAAGCAAGGTTTTACTGTTGCCGTAAGTTTTTAAGTGATTTGGTTTGGTTCATCCCCATGGCACTAGTGATGGGAAGTTCAAATCATTTTACTGACTCGGATCTTTAAGTCTCGTTCATCGAGATGAACAAATCTTTTTTCGAGTCATTTCGTTCATTTCGTTCAATTTGCCAATATATTATTAAACTGTTACGAATTGCTTCCAAACACATGTACAACTAGCCCAAATGTTGATCACACTACAAACAAGTCATAAATAGAATGCTATAAGAGAAAATAATCATTCACTGTTTGCCTGCTCTTTTATCTATAAAGATATTTTTGCCTCTTTGCTTAGCTCACCTCTTCATGTCTTCAAATTTCAGTGGTTCGTTCACGTCACACGGACAGTCCATATAAACTCAACCAATGTACACAGTCTGAGCCGAAAGGAGCCATGACTAGTTCACCTTTCGAGTCTTCTGGTTCGTTCATCACGTGACAAAATGTAAAGAGACATGACTCAGACCGAGGACTCGGGGGGTGAACGGTTCAAATCTATTTCCGGCTCTAAATGCATACGATTGGCTTCTGTGTCTTTCACGTGTTGAACGACTCGGACCGAGGACTCGATACATGAACGGATCAAATCTCTTTCCGGCTCTTAATGCATACGATTGGCTTCTGTGTCTTTCACGTGTTGAACGACTCGGACCGAGGACTCGGGAGGTGAACGGATCAAATCTCTTTCCGGCTCTAAACGCATATGATTGGCTTTTGTCTTTCGCGTGATGAATGAATTAAAAGACTTGAAAAATGAACGAAACCTGCACGTCTGTGTGCAATCTGCGCATGCGCGGATGAACGAATCACTCCCTGAGAGGACTCGTCGTTCCCGAGTCATATTAAAGATTAGTTCAAAATGAACGAATCGTTCAAGAACGACCCATCACTACATGGCACTGTCATTTAGTGAACAGCCGCCATGGAGGCTGGGGCCACACCCTGTACCATCGTACTAAGGATCAATCATTAACAGACTGCTTATTAATTTGCCATGGTGAAATCTCTTTTTAGTTTGGAACTATCTTGCACCAAATGTTATAAGATGAATACTGCATGTACGACTAGTTATTCATTTACACCAGTGTATTGCAAATGGCTCTAGCTTTCGTTTAGAACCAGACATCATACATTTCAGACACATACAGAAGGTGTCTTCAGCAAAGAGAGAGTTAAAAACACATTGATAAACTTGGCTGATTACAATGAACAAATGAGGAAAACTATGGCATATGATTCAAGGATACGTCTGCCTTTATTGTAATACTTCAAGTGTTTGTCTTTTATTCGTATCAATTATTTCCAGAGATCCTTTGTCTCTACGAAAGTATGCATCTGACAGGACGTCCTACATGATGACCACATGACCCGGGAGTTATAAAAAAAAGAGTCGCGTGAGGCAATTAGTAAGGTTTCCTGTTGAAAGGTTTGTAAAGCACCACTGTTAGATTATTAAATCGTTTACCAAATTTGGTAGAGGGTCCACAGAACATCTGTGGACCAAGTATTGGTGAAAATAGTCAAATTAGTTGGCTCTCTGTTATCGGGATGGTTTAAGCCCTCAAGCTAGTTCTAAATGTCTGAGACAATGTTGCACCTGATTTCCAAGATTTCAGATTGCACTGGTTTTGGATCTGTATGCCAGTGAGTTACAACACCTATCTGTAGATATCAAACCATCCTAAAGACCTCAATTAGTTTCATCAGGTGTGATCAATTAGGGTTGACACCTGTGACCTAAACAAATTTATACGTATAAGTGGGGACAAAACCAATAGTCCGCTTGCCATACCATGCTCTTTCACATCTATCAATACTATAGGTGGTATAGTGCATAAAAATTGTAGCTTGCTTTGTTTTTGGGCATCTTGTGCTAGAAGATGAACAAGCATAGCTAGTGATTCTGAATCTTAAGAACAGTGAATTGGTTTTGCCTCCTGCTCACATTGAAGAGACCATTGCTTATCTTGAGGCCAAAATCACAGACAGTGCTACCTTGAACTCTTACCACATATCAAGCTCCAACCAAAACATCACTATTTGGAGCACGATCCACAGCTGATTTGTTGCTTTGAACTTGTAATTGCACTGTGGATTATGAGATTTGAAGCTAAACAGTTTTTCAAGAAGGTTGCTTGTCATACAAATTGCTTTAAGAATATACCCCATATATTCACTAGCCATAAGTATATGCCTGCGTGTTACACACATTCCTTTAGTCTCAGAGAAGTCATCCTCGGAGTTCACAGATGTTTCAGTCATACAAGACCTTTTTTTGTTACTTCTGGTATATTCCACTAAGCTGCCAGATTCATTGTTGGCAATAGCCTGTTTCAAGTTAATAAACCTTTCAAATATATTTCTGTTATATTGCTAATATGTTGAGTACCCATGAAATACTATTTTAGGTTTAAGTTTATAATCCCTTACTTTAAAAACTGCAAAAAGAGTATTTTTTATTTATTATTATTATTTTTTTGGTTTTATGCATTTTAACATGTGAAGAGCAGGGCGTGGGGGTCATTTTCATCTTCAATTCAATGCCAGTATGTGTGTGGTGTTTTTTTTTTTTTTTCTTTTCTTTTCTGTTCTAGATCTGTAATGGCAGCACTAGCAGTTTTGCAAATCGTGTTTTAGGAAGAGTCTTGACTCAAAACTACAAAAAAAAAAAAATGTAAACCCCTTCAGGACTTTTATCTAAGTGTACTTTCCATGGGCACAGCATGCTTTGTCATTGGTGAGAAACAAATCCACCTAAATGTTAACTAATTCTTGCAGATTACTTTTAAGGCTCCAAGTGTCAAGTCCATGTTTAAAACCATTCTACACTCAAGGCATTGTCAACAGAATTCAGCAAATTTTGTCAAAACTGTCCATGTTTTATTGGGCAAAGCATCAGTTCTTTGCACAGGAGTTTGTGTGACTGTGCTTTAGCTATCTGTGAGGTCTAATAGTGGTTTTGTCCAGAAAACACTCTCAAACAGGACGCAAGAGCTTGTATGAGGTTGCCATTTATATCCCCTAAACCCTGGAGCCATTTCTCGTCTTATAGTATCAGTTAAACTGAAGTCCATCACAGCATTGTCCAATGGTTTCCTCAACAGTGTAATGCTCCTACATCTTCCTCATAGACCCTTTTCACATGACGTCACGCGGTGTCTGGTTATAACCAAGTTGTGCAAGGCACCTTGTAAACAAACAATTTGCCAAAAAAAAAAAACTTGTAACAAACTGAAAAATGCTACGATGTGACTAGCAACTACATTTTAATTAAAAAGACTACAGTAAGAGCTTTTCAGTCATGCTGTTTCTGTTCATTAACAGACTCCTCAACTACAAAGTTCAAGATTGGATTTGTCTTTTTCTTAGCGAGGTATTGCGAAGGTGAGAAAGCTGCTGTTGCGATGGCTGCAGTAGATGTACTGGGCTCGACAATGTCCTAGGAGAAGGAGACCATGCATGAGTAAAATCCTGAAAAAACGAATTTGGTAACATGTGAAATGTCGTAGATTTCTTGTGATTAATAAAGGCTGACAATAAAAAGAACAAACTGCTTGATTACAGGATGTTAATTAAAATACTACTATAAGCATACTTGTTGAGTCCTCTGTGAATGATGAAACTACCACAGGATGGTCTAGAACAGATGGTCCACAGAAGGTCTAGAACCCAACAGCTCATGCATTTCATCGAAAAACTGCCACATAGCAGCTGTTACCTCTCCAGCATCTGTTCCTGAGCTAGTTTTCAGTGTTTTTAGGTCCTAAAAAGAAACAGAAGCACAAAACTGAAAATATTTCCCCTTCGGGACACCAACAACAGGCACTACGTCATAATCACGCATGCAAGAGCTAACTCATGATTGGTTAACTCAGCCAGGTTGCACCTTGACACATGCCTCCAAAATACATTTTCGCCAGAACAGCCCTTGACAGTTCAAACACTGCATGTAGTCCTTAATGTTCACGTTTAGCAGTGGATTTTTGTGGCACCAATTCCCCTTTGCCAGCTTTTATAACATTTGTGTTGTGTGCACGGTTTCCTATATTCCTCAAACTATTCCTATATTTCCTACGTCCACCTTATTCTTATGAACTTGTGTCACGTGTATTGGTATATTGCAGAAGGTTTTGGAACAGTACCTTTACTGATTTTTGTTGTACATTCTTTGGCCATGTGCAGTCTTCTGCTTCATCTCTGAAACCTCACTACTGCCTGCACTGTCAGAATGAGTCTGTGTCTGCTTATTTTTCCCACACCCTTGGATGAGGTGAAAGTATCAACAGTCTGCCAGGTTGTGAAAGGCACTATTCAGATTCTTCTTAACAGCTCTCAGATGCAGGTACATAATCAGCATCGCTGTTGTCAATGCTACTAATTGAGTAATCTGTAGAACTGATGTTTGATTTCCTGGTCAGCTGTAAATAGATAACAGATTTATCAGAATCAGAAAGAGCTCTATTGCGAGGTATGTTCACACATACAAGGAATTTGTTTTCGTGACAGAGCTTCTACAGTGCAACAGAATTACAGAGACAGGACAAACAGATAATAAATATATTCAAAAAATAGAAGTGTTAAATGCAAATATACAAATGGACAAGTGTATATACAGGCGTATTTCTATATACAACATTATATGTGCAGCTGTTATGTGCAAATTGGCATGTAAAGTGTGTTGTTAAATAAGTGTATGTGTGTGTAAAAAGTGTATTGCAAGTAGTGATGTTGGTTCCATGATTGTTATCATCAAGTGTTCATGAGATGGATTGCCTGAGGGAAGAAACTGTTTCTGTGTCGGGCTGTTCTGGTGCGCAGTGCTCTGTAGCGTCGCCCAGAAGGTAACAGTTCAAAGAGGCAGTGTGCTGGGTGTGAGCGGTCCAGAGTGATTTTGGCAGCCTTTCTGCTCGCTCTGGATAAGTACAGTTCTTGGAGAGTAGGGAGGGTTGTACCAAAGATTCGCTCAGCAGTCCGAACTATTCGACGTAGTCTTCGAAGGTCAGATTTGGTAGCTGAGCTAAACCAGACAGTTATTGAAGTGCAGATGACTGATTCAATGATGGAGGTGTAGAACTGTTTCAGAAGCTCCTTTAGGAGGTTGAACCTTCTCAGCTGACGAAGAAAGTACGGCCTTTGTTGAGCTTTTTTGACAATGGAGTCAATGTGAGTGTCCCACTTCAGGTCCTGAGAGATGGTGGTGCCCAGGAACCTGAATGACTCCACTGCAGCCACATTGCTGTCCATGATGCTCAGTGGGGGGAGAGAAGGGGGGTTTCTCCTGAAGTCCACTATTATCTCCACTGTTTTGAGCATGTTCAGCTCCAGGTTGTTGTGACTGCACCAGAGAGCCAGCTCCTTAACCTCCTGTCTGTAAGCAGACTCGTCACCATCCTGAATGAGGCTGATAAGAGTGGTGTCGTCTGCAAACTTTAGGAGCTTGACAGAGGGGTCCTTTGAGGTGCAGTCATGCAGTCATCATTTAGACGATCAAACACTTCCCGTTATGCAGTGGTAGTAAGAACATGCTCGTTAACGACCTTCCTGTACTTGTTCAGTGTTATTCCTGCAAACTCACTTTAAATTTGGACATAACTTCTGATGACTGATGCACAGAGAATTAATAACAGAAATGGCACCAAAAAAAGAACAACTCAAGAAAAAGAGAATAGTGAGGTTCAAGAGATATCACAAGATTCTGCTCACACAGGCGAAATGAAAGAGATGGAGGAAGAGGAAAGTAAAATAGCTAACCTGAATCCTAGTGCTATGCTGCATTCACACCAGATGCAGAAGACGTGTCAAGCGCGAGTGATTTACAGTACATGTTAAATCAATGCAAAGGAAAAAAGTGGCCACTAAATTCTAATTAAAAATAAATTAAATCCTTTATGCTAAGGCTTTTTAAAATTTTTCACAATTTGTGTCTTTAGAAAACAATATTTAATACAAAGTTCATGATGTTTTTTTACACACATATATATATATATATATATATATATATATATTTCCTTCTAGGCGTAGTCATCCTCTTATCCTTTTCCTCTTCTTCATCTGCTCCTCCTTCTCGCCCTCCTTTATCTACTCAATTTCAGTTTTCTTTCCCTCTCTTCCTCCTCCACGCTATCCTCCTCAATCTTCTACTCGCTTTTCATGTTGGTTTCCACCTCATCCTTTACTGTATATGTGACGTCCACACAAAAGTGTTACATATGTGTTGGTGTTATAAATAGCATTGAACTTTTATGTATTATACATCTTTTAAATACCTTGGAATGTATTTTATTTGGGGTGCCACGGTGGCTTAGTGAGTAGCACGTTCGCCTCACAGCAAGAAGGTCGCTGGTTTGAGCCCCGGCTGGGTCAGTTGGCATTTCTGGGTGGAGTTTGCATGTTCTCCCCGTGGTTGCGTGGGTTTCCTCCGGGTGCTCCGGTTTCCCCTACAAGTCCAAAGACATGCGGTACAGGTGAATTGGGTAAGCTAAATTGTCCGTAGTGTATGTCTGTGAATGAGTATGTATAGATGTTTCCCAGAGATGGGTTGTGGCTGGAAGAGCATCCGCTGCGTAAAACAAATGCTGGATAAGTTGGCGGATCATTCCGCCGTGGCGACCCCGGATTAGTAAAGGGACTAAGCTGACAAGAAAATGAATGACTATTTTATTTCCTGTGTTTTAATGTGTTAAGCAGAAATCATCATAGTTGGTAAATTTAGAGCACAGTGAATGGGAGAGTACAACAAATATTTTTTTTACAATTCTATTTGCTGAAATAATAAAAGAAAAACTCCAGGATGGTGTTATCAAGAACAGAAAAAGGAAAATAAAATAGTGTGAGACTGGTAACGGCAGCCAATAGAGAGAATAATGTCAGATTCACTGTCTTGCCCCCATAAACACTTCATTAGATACTCCTCGCATAAGCGATCATTGTTTTTTTTTGTAATTTGATGCAAAGATTATAATATACATAAATATATATATGTATATATGGGTCCATTGGATGTTTATGGGAATTTTCCATAGCTGTAATATTTTTTATATACTGTACAGACTGTATTCTGCCCTACACCAACTACCTCTTACAGGAAACTTTCTTTAATGAGGGAAAATGGAGTAAACGCAGCCTGCTGTGAATTGGATTCTGCTTTGGTCGACTTTTTATTTTTTACAACTTTAATAAATAATTTGTGAAAATACATTGTTTCATTGGGAAATTCCTCCAACTTCATGTCTATCCTGCACAATAATCCTGCTGGAACTGTATATTTTAATAAACCTGTAGGATTGTAATTCCTGCGGGACTAATCCCTGCATAAATTTTGTTTCCTTTATAAAATTCCTGCAGGTATGCCTACAGGAAAATGAGCTGAAAATCCTGTAGGAAAGCTGCATAATATTCCTGCAGGATTGCGGTGGTTTTTTTTGTAAGGGGAGTCTTATGTGATACTCACCATGACCAACAGGGTGCGCGGTCGTGTAGTAATTCTCTGCGTCTTCTTCGTGGACTAAAACATAACTGCAGAGACTTCTGAGCACTCAACACGCTGTTGCCCTGTCTCATAATTATTGTCATGTATTTCAGGTTAGTAATGTGCAACCATCACAAAAATATGGTAAAACAAAAGAGAGACATTAACTGACTATGCTGGCTTGGTAGTTGGTTATGTGAGACTAAGTTTTACCACTGTTTCAGCCGAGTTTATATGTACTGTGTTTCTTCACGACCGAATGTAAACCTTTATTGTATGTGTAGGGTCAATATACAAGCATTTGTTAATTCGATATCCGATTTAATATTGATTTTAATATTACATTGATGCATCGGTTTTACACCGTGGTAAAGTTAGTTTAATGTTTGACATTCTTTAGACATTCGGTTTCAAACCAATTAAATTATTTGCTCCTGTTATAATTTGAGTCAAAAATATGTCAGATAGACATAAATATGTGCCCTTAAAGTTGCACAAGGCTTAATTTCTTGATAAAAATAAAATAAAATAACCATACGAATGAATTAAACAATTCAACCATATGAAATTATGCAATAAAACCAGGTCCAAAACGTTCAGAAAAACATCCTCTCATGACTCTGTTTTTGGAATTAGCCCTCTATTTATTTTATAATAATTTTTTTAATAACTTTTAATGTAAAAATGATAAAAATCAATTAAACTCTGACACCATTTGAGATAAAATACTCAAATCAACTCTAAAATTGTCTAAATAATATTCTCTATGATGCACAAGCTTTATTTTAAACTAACTTTACCACGGTTATAATCCTCTCCTGTTCACTTGGATGTACTCAGTACACAGGTGTAACAAGCTAGTTAAGTTTGGCTCGTGCATCTGCCTTGCAAGATGAAAGTGGCGAATGTAACACACGTTATGTTAAAATAAATGTCTAAAGTTATTAGAGATAAAGGTATTTTGAGTTACAGATATGTGAAGAAGTTAAAATGAGTGTTGGAAAGTAATGCAGTTAAGTAATGAATGTGTACTGATTTAAAATAAATGCTTATTTGTTTGAAATAATTATAAAGGGGTAAATATAACAGAAATGATGTTTCATGTAAAACAAAATAGACAAAAGAATTGATGAAAGATGTGTGATGTATATTGTGTTCATTGTGGATTTAGTGAATGTATACAACTTTATTTACTTTATTTTACTTTATTTAATAAATTTTAAACATACCAGAGGCCTCATAAGTAAGAGAATCTCTGATATGTATTTAAATACCTTGATTGTTCCACATTTGTTGTACTGTATAACGAGCTGGTCTCATGTATGTAAATCATCTTTAACACCATTGGAATCATTATACAAGAGAGCACTTACAATTCATGATAAAAAGCCTCGGTTGTATCATCACTGCAGTATCTTAAAAAACATAGTCTCTTAAGTTTTGATAATATTATCAAATATTCTAATATTTGTTTTGCTTTTAAAATTATTCACAAATCTCTCTGCTCCACCGTTAAAAAAAAATTTTAAACCTCAAATTAGAGAAAACATCACGAAATGCACGTTCTATGGTAAGAGGGGAATGCTTTGTCCCTAGACGTAAGACCTCTTTTGGTCAATCTTTTACTTATAAAGCCACAAATCTATGAAATTCTCTCCCAACAGAAATAATTACATGTACAAATTATAAGATATTTTCACGCCTGACTAGGAGGTGGTTTTTGTCTAATCAAATTTGTACACACTGAGAGAGATGTTTTTGATTTGTCAGTGTTTTAGTTTATTTGTGTTTCTGTCTGTATGTTTTAAATTGTTTTTTTGTTTTTTTTTTAGTCAATTGGATATTATAGTCTTAATTTTACCTGTCCGGGGACTGCAGGTGGAAAATAGCAATCCTGCTATAACCTGGCACAATGCATCTTTCCTCATTGAGGTCAATGTAATTTTTGTGCATTGTCCCTGTTAAATAAATAAATTCATTCATTCATTCATACGTAACAGTGTTACAAGACATTGAAATAAGTGCATTGAATATAAAAACAATTTGTAGATCAAAATATGTTTGGTTTGAACTGTGAAATAAAACATAACTGCAGAGAATTCTGAGCGCTCCACACGCTGTTGCCCTCTCTCATAATTATTGTCCTGTATTTCAGGATCTTTATCTGCTGATGTGGTGCTATGGTAACGGTTACATATACTTGCCCCACAACTTTTGCTTCTCCATCTCCTTGTTCTTGCCCTCCTTTATCTCCTCAACCTCGCCTTTTTCTTTTCCACATCCAACTCCTTTGTCTTCTCTCCTCTTCCTTCACATTATGCTCCTACTTTTCTTTAATATCCTCCTCCTCTATCATATCCTCCTCTTTCACCATCTCCTCATCCATCATAACCTCCTTTTTCCAACAGATCTTTTCCGTCTCCTCATTCATCTCCTCCACAGTAATCTCATCATCTGTTAAAGGAGAAATGATTTATAACATTTATAATATATCTATGGAATAACAATCATTTACTTTCAGAGGATCTCAAACACCACATTCTGAGCATTGATCTAAAAAAAAAAAATGTGCCAATCAGTTTTTTCTCATTCTCCTCATCTTTTAAAAGAGAAATATTTGCACATATTTACAAAAAAAATTAAGTTATTAGAAAATAAATTAAAAATATGTATTTTATTTTTTATTCCCTATGAAAATCCACCATAGTTTTGCTACATTAAGCATACTTTAACCATGTAATTTTGCGTGGTATTTTAATATTTATTTTAATTGATTATAATAATATTCTTGGTATTTAAAACTGGTTAGTTCTACACAAATGGTCAATGCACCAAAAAAATTGCTATTTTACAAGTTACAAAAGCAAATACTTAATTTTAGCAATGAATTTGAGACTAAAGTTGTATCTGAAAAGCTGTAAATGGGATACTACAATGATTTGTTATTCACACAGAGACTAGTAATCACAATTTCAGCATATACTGTTTCTGATATCCGTTAATTTTGTAGCAGTAGTTTATGGAATAACCAAAAGTTAATATTTATATTCACCAGTTTTTGGGGGGTAAGACCTTGGTCGTATTGACCTTTATATCAAGATTTCAGCCTTTCGCCATGAACCACTGAGATGTAAATAAACAGTCTTGAAATACATAAAAGACAAAGAAAGCTGCGAATACTCACTAAAACACCGCAAGAAGCCACTACAACACGTCCAACACCACTACAACAAACCCACAAAGAGCTTTCCAGTTTTGCAAGGCTTTAAGTACCATATAAGTCATAATGGGAAATAGAAAATAATTTTTAATACAACACATGGTTTCACTCTGATATGCAGTTAAAATGAGAACATTTTCTGAGTGGTTGTCTTTGTGTGCTTAATCCTGTGCATTGTTAATGTCACACGCACTGTAATGTGTATTATATTCATAGTTAATTTTTTAAATAAAAATAGCGAAATTTTCGTTTTTGTAATTATAGTGTTTTAAGTGCACTGGATGACACGTGGATTGTCCATTCAAGTTCAATTAGCTTATTAAAGTGCTCTGCTCGCCCCTTTAAAGCTTCATCCTCATGGCGTAAAGCCTCCCCTTGCAAAATTTGTGCCACTTTGTCGTTGTTTGAGTGCGGTTGATGGAACTGAAAATCTATTTGTTGATCTGTCAAATCTGGTCATCTTTTTTACAGCTTCAAGTACTGTGTTAAACTTTGCTGGGTTGATCAAGTCCTTCAAAGTAACTATCCTTGTCAATGGATCTTGCCATAAGTAGTAGCCTGGCAAGTTCCCTCATCTTATTTCTGATGTCAACATGGTATCGTCCAACTTCACCATTCTTTAGGAACATTCTCTCGCCCAGTGACAGAATTGATGAGTCTGATTTGACCACTTGGGTTACAGCATCATATGTCATGTCACCAATAATCTTTTGAAGTCCAGCCGAAATTGTTGAGTCCATGGGCAACAGCTTGCCTGAACCTTCCGCCTCACCAGAATATTCTCTTTTTTTTTTTGTAACTTGCAACGTTTATTATGCCTCCAGAGGTCAGTTTTGACATTTATACCAAAGCAAAACTTGCAAGGCAGGTAGTCAGTAGCTACTGACACATTCATTGCTTGCCTTTTTGGTATGATCTCCCCTTTTCCCGTGGATAAGACTGTACTATTATAGTGGAAATTTTGCATGTTTCTTACTTTAGTTAATAAATAATTTCACATGCTTGAACCTATATGACGATGCTTTTGCAATTTCGACTTCTACATGATGTGTCTGTTTAAGATGTCTTGTTATTTTTGCACAAGGCTTCTCACAGTGAAGACAGAAATTCTTTTTGTCGTAGATCCGTTGGTAAGGTGTGTTTGAGAACGTTTTCACCTTAATCGTATGTTGATTTTGAGAACCAGCACTTTTGTCTATTTCTGTCATAGTGTTCGTAAGTGGTTTGCTATGGATGGCATTTTGTGCTTCTACTTTTCCTTGTACATCTTTTGTTTTGCTTCATCATCCTTCTCTTTTTCTTCCTCTTCTTCAACCTCTTCTTCTTCTGACTTTCTGTAACGTTGGTGACACTGACAACGGAAGTGAGGATCCAATCGCAGGTTTATTGGTGAAGTCAGGTAAGCAGTGGTCAACACAGGTGCAAACAGATGTATACAGGCAATCCAGAATCGTAGTCTATAGGCAGGCAGCAGACAGGGATATACAAATAAACAGGACAAGGATCAAGACACGGCAAGACTAGACAAAGGAGACGTGATGTAATGTCACTTTAAAGTAAACAAGACTGCAATCACTGTGTGTGTTTGTGCTGTTTAAATAGTCCAGGTAATCAGTCTGTGAGCAGCTTCAGATGAGTGTGTTTGCAATCACTGTTGACTTGGAGCAGGTGTGTGTGTGTTGCATGACTGAATATGTATTCCAAGAACATGGCTGATTTGTAGTTCATGTGAATGTGTGTGTTTACCAGCGATCTCTGACTGTTAGATCGCTGGTGATCGTGACACTTTCCATGAAAAGGAAAACCTGTTGATCCATGTTGTTCTGAAATACATAATCATTAGCTGAATTTGCATGTAATTACATGGCAACAAACTTTGTGTTATTCCAAATCAATGGTTACATTAAAAATGCTTAATTACCACTTCACATTCCTCTTCATTGTTGGACAACGATTCCGTCACGTCATCGCAAACATTCTCAGGGATGTCCATTTAATTGTTTTGTTGAGGTAAGGAATTATCCATATTGGTTATTTCCTGTAAAACACGTGTAAGAATTACGTAACTCTTGATTTAGTCTTGCTTTTTTGTTTGACCCATGTTTAAGTACTGTATTCCATGTCTGTTGCTTAGAATAAACTTTTTAAATAGATTCTTAGGGTGCTTTCACACTTGGTTCAATTGCCTGGACCGTACCCAAGTTCGATTGTCCCCCCTTGCCACCTTCTCAGTTGGTTTGTGTTCACACTGTCTTTTTTCCTTCTGAACCCCGGTACGATTGCGTCATAAAGCCGATGTTTTGTGTACGGCTGTTGCCAGGCGACGGACACGAAAGTGCCAAAATGGAAAGACATCCGCACATTGCGGTCATTTCGCTTTAACTGAACCTTTTGGTTCAGAAAGCGGCTCACATCTATCTGCCGCAAACATATTATACACATTTAGAACATCACGCGATGTTCCTCGAGACAAGCAGACATTATCACTGTGTTTGCTCTGGCTCAGTCGCGCTTGTCAGCAAGGTACAGTACGTGATACTCAGACACACACACACACATGAATGAGCGTTATAAAAACTTTAGTTTGCTGTACTGTTGACGGTTCACTTCCGGCTTTTGGTACGATTGCATTCATACTACAAGGGAACCGTACCCCAGACTACCTCTTTCAGACAGACTCTGGTACAGTTCACGGGTGCGCACCCGAGTTCAGAAGACGTGTTCACACTAGCTAAACGTACTGTACTATGACGTCAAACGAACCCGGGTGCAGACCAAAAGTGCTAGTGTGAAAGCACCCTTACTTTATGGCCATTTTTATTGCTGTTGTTTTCTGTGGTCCCAGATGTAAGATGATCGAAACCAGTCAATACCTACTAATATTTAAATCATATTAGGATTATTGTAAACTTTACAATTTATCAATGCACATACCTTTGACAAACTGAAGGCATTGCTCAATTGTGGGACGTTCTTCCATCGATTTGCACAGCATTCTTTTAACAATATTTGTTAGTTTTTCATCACATTGAAGTATGAAGTGACCTTTTTTTTACATTCTGAGATCCAAGCAGGTGTGTTGACGCAAGATGGAGCTAAACCCTGCAGGGACACCAGTCCTCCTGGACCAAGATTGGTGACCATGGGTCTTAAAGGTTTCTGAAGGGCCACAGCTCTGCACAGTTTTGCTCCAACCCTAATCAAACACAGCTGATCCAACTAATCAAGGTTATTTGGATCAGCTGTGTTTGATAGAACTGGAGCAAAACTACAGAGCTGCAGCCCTCCAGGAATTGAATTTGAGACCTATGCCCTAGACCATCACATTTGAACCGGTACATACTCAAACTGTAACACATTTGAGAAACAAGACAACCAAAGTCAGGATATCAGTCCTGATGTGCCATATTTAAATAAATGTAAACACAAATACAGTTCTTCCTTTTTCTTTCACTGTATAAAACACCTCCATTTATTTCCGAACATCTTGTGGGTTTGGAGTGACAAGAAAGTGATGACAAATTGCTATTTTTGGTTGAACTTTTCTCGCAAGTCCTAAACACAACAATCAACTGCTAGTCTATTTAGGGCTGTTAACATTTTAAAACACATGCCTAAGCTTTAACATGACATTCATGGTTATTTCTCCTAGCTCTTCAGTTGCGACTGTTCCCGTGCATGTGTACTTTCTGAAGTCTATTAATTGCTAATGGTCCCACGAATGGTGTTGAACTCAAAGTCCAACTAATCATTATGGTGCCGGCCAGTAAATTCACATGTACAGGAACACCGTAAACAGTAAGTGCACATTCCAAATGATATGATAAAATGTAAAAATACATATAATGTTACAGCATAGAACATGCTAGAGTCCATGAACCTTTCTCATAAGGTGTGCCCCATACTGCTGCTGACCATTCCTTTAATGTTTGTGACAGGTCTGACATCATGTAGCTGTTTGCGTCTGTCTATAAATGTAGCAAGTCTGACAGTATCCAGCGGCGTTTTGGAATAATCTCCGCTATGAGCACTGACCCATGGGTGCTGAAGACATGAGGCCGAGCTTGGCCTCTTCCTGGGATCCTGGTTAAGCGTGGACACAATGAAGGCTTTGGCTGCCTGGCTTATATCGGAGAAGTACTCTTGAGGAAAGCAGAAGTCCAGCCTGCAGATGTTGACACAGGTCTCCTCCAGACTCTCATCCAGGAATGGGGAGACTCCGCTAAGCATGACGTAGGCCAGCACCCCTACACTCCACACATCTGTAGAGAGAGACACTGGAGTGCCCTGGATGAGCTCTGGAGCAGCGAACTCGGGGTTCCCCAGGAGGAGATGTACGTAGCGGTGACTTGAAACCTGTACAGCATCACCTAGATCTGAGAGCTTCACGCAGGGTACCGGAACGTGGAGGTCCACCAGCAAGTTTTCAGGCTGAAGAAGAGATAAACACATTAACCTATGGACTACATTTTCCATTAACTGCCACTTTTGATGGGAGGCATAAGTAATGATCACGTCTGTATTTTCCTGGGAATGATATATCTAAAGGAGCTGTTGACATGGAATTGAACCAGGCTTTGGTAAAAACCCAATCAATACAAAAAATCTGAAAGATTAGTGATGTGTAATAACAATGAAATGACATATGGAGAGAGTACTATGTGTACTATACAGTTGCTATGATAAGTGTCATTTAGAACAATGCAATACATTTGGTATTGCTTGTCTATTGTAGTGCTATCTCTTGTATACTAGTAGCTTTGGGAAAAAGTGTCAGCTAGAGGTACTTCTAGATGCATGTCGAGGCATTATACTTCACCTTGACGTCCAGGTGAGCTACTCTGCAGGTGTGCAAGTGCTGCAAAGCTTCCAGTGTGTCTTTAATGAAGAATGCCACTTTCTCCTCCATCAGCTCATCATGAGCTACCAGATAGTCGAGCAGACGTCCATCCTCAACGCTGAAAACATACAAGCATGATCATGGTATTACATTTGTTTGTGTGTGCGCAAATAGATTTGGACTTAATTATATTAAATGTTAATCAGTTAGATGACATTTAATTGATTCTTACAGAGTTTGATCAAGAAAACAGGCTTCAGACTTTTACATGTTTTGTGCAAATTAACTTTACCAATACTATACTATGGGCAAAAGATCTCTAATTTCCTGACACTATTGAATCAATTTGACTTCATTATTTTTTACTCTTGCCTTTGTGAGCTCACTTTGTAAGCTTTGCCATTCGAATGGGCAACAATATTGTATCTGTACCCCATTGCCAGGGTGGCGTGGTGGTGCAGTGGGTAGCTTCATAGCAAGAAGGTTGCTGGTTCGAGTCTTGGCTGGGTCAGTTGGCATTTCTGTGTGAAGTTTGCATGTTCTCCCCATGTTCGCGTGGGTATCCTCCAGGTAAGTCCAAAGACATGCGCTATAGGTGAATTGGATAAGCTAAAATTGTTCGTAGTTAATGTGTATGAATGAGTGTATGGGAGTTTCCCAGTGATGGGTTGCAGCTGGAAGAGCATCCGCTGTGTGAAACATATGCTGGATTAGTTGATGGTTCATTCCCTTAATTGAGGGGTGTCCAAACTCGGTCCTGGAGGGCCGGTGTCCTGCATAGTTTAGCTCCAACTTCCTGTAATATACCTGCCTGGAAGTTTCTAGTATACCCAAAAAGAGCTTGATTAGCTGGTTCAGGTGTGTTCAACTGGGGTTGGAACTAAAATATGCAGGACAGCGGCCCTCCAGGACCGAGTTTGGACACCCCTGCCTTAATTAGTTGTCCTGCGTCTCACCTAATTGCCCATTTATGGCATCATTTCCCAAAGTTGCCCAGCAACATTTATGGGATGAATTTAGTATCAATATTATTTGCAAAT
>CAIGQQ010037715.1:4229986-4255396 GCA_903798035.1 Danio albolineatus
CAAAACATAATATTTGTTTTCGTGAACATGTTTTTGTTTGTGCAAATGTTAAATTCACAGACTCAGGTGGAAAGTTATTCGTTTGTGGATGTAAAATTGCATATACAACATTAATAGAGCACGTGGATGACAGAGCGTGCATTTGCAAATAATATTGATACTAAATTCATCCCATAAACATTGCTCAATTGTGGATCGCCAGCCCTGTATATCATTGCCCTGTGTTAACACGTTATTTTCTCTGTTTACCTGAGAGAAGGTTATCTGGGTTACAAATGAGATTAGCGCATACACTGGTTCTAATGTGAGCACACAGGGAAAAGGAGTTTTTGTATGAACTGTATTGAAGCCGTCTCTGATGTGGAAGACATGGTGGTGAACGAAATATTTCTAGAGTTCACCCTTGCCGATGATTGATTATAAAGCGTGTTTGGCATGCTGTCCCGGGAGAGAGCTCTGAGATCGTGGGATCCTCGAGCCCAGGGCTCCCCTCCGTTGCAGGGCGACAGGGGAGTCCGAGTTCAGGTAGGTCTCGAGAACTCCCCTGCTTGGCGAATGTAAATTATGAATGGCTCTGGAGAGTGTATAAAGAATTCTATGCTTATCTATGATGCCGATTTAGTTTGTCAATTTACTTATGTTACATGTTTTTGGTCTGTGGGAGGAAAGCGGAGTGCCCGGGGAAAACCTAGGCAAACACGGGAAGAACATGCAAACTCCACACAGAAATGCCGACTTGGCCAGGTAGGATCTGAGCCAGTGACATTCTTGCTGTTAGGCAATGGTGCTAACCATTGGGTTTCCGTGCTGCCCTGATTAGTAAAGGGGAGGAGTAGGGGTGGAAGGGGGGATTCATCAAGACGAAGATGGCTAAGGTAAGATAGTCTGGTTATTTATATTGATTTAGGAATCGTCTGATTGGTGAATCATGCATTAGCTAATGAGGATCAGCTGCTATCAATCATAAGCACGTGCTCCTCTCCAAATTAGTTTATAAATAAACTTTACAAAGTGTGTTAACTAAGTAATGTTGTTTATTCAACTTAACACCCTATAATATCACCCTTGTTAATACTATCCCTCCAAGGTAGAAGCCAAATCTCTTGCATTGCTTTGCTTCCGTGTTCCATCGACACACGCACTCCGGTGCTCACGGCGACCTGAGTTCGATTCCGCCTCGTGGTCCTATGCCGATCGTTCCCCTCTCTCTGCTCCCCATGCTTTCCTGTCAATTCTCTCTACTGTCCTATCTATTAAAGGTGAAAACCCCGAAAAAATACATTTATTATTTCTTGATCCATTAATCCAAGCCATTGTTGAGGATAAGAGAGGGGTTACTGTGTAGACTTTTCTGACCGACACCCATAATAACTATTTGTTAGTTATGGGCTATTAATGGAGGCATATTTGCATTCCACATTGATGTACTCACAGTTCAAGAATCAGCATGTAGGCTGTAGGTGACTCGTATGTATCAATTAGCGACACTAGCTGGGGGTGTTGGACATGACGTAGAATATCAGCTTCATGGGCCACCTGTTCTTTCTTGTGCATCTTCTTATTCACAAACTTCACAGCAACCTCCTGCTTAGTGGTTTTACTGAGACACTTCCTCACCACAGAGAAACGACCCCTAAAACACAGAACATTAAAAAGGCTCAGTTTGCTACTGACATGCTGGGGGAATATGCCATTCGTTTTTAAGAAGGTACAAAGAAATAACTTACCGCCCAATTTCACATAATTCTGTAAAAGCAGATTCAAAGTTGTCTTTCCACTGGATTCCAGCGCCATCATATGTTGAAGCTTCATGGAAAAGAAAAAACAATTCAGAATATAAGTAAATAGAATGAATAAACATACTAAAGCTTGGTTCTCAAACCTATGGAAAAATTAATTTAATAATTAAAAAATTATATATATATATATATATATATATATATATATATATATATATATATAGGCAGAATTGCAAGTTTGAAAGTCAGAATTATAAGTTATAAACAGGGATGTGACTCTTATCACAAAATACGGATTTACGTATTTTCCGAGCTCAACGGGATGACCACTGTAATTTGCGTAAATCCGAAGATTTTTTTGGGTGTTGGTGAAGTTAATCGTTATCAAAGCAGAAGACCTGATTTTTTTTTGAATAACAATTTTTATTTTTAACATTGTCATACAAATTGACAAAGGTTTAATTTTAGCAAAAAATAAATAAATAAAATTTAATAAAAATAATAAATAAATGAAATTAAAAGAAATAATACAAAAACAAAAATACAACAAAAACACACTTTAACTTCACACACTTTAAAAGAAAAAATAAATAACTAACAATGTTAATGTTAAATAATACAGCAATAACATATTTGTCTAATCTATATACTTTCAATGTCTGTCAGTTCAAGAAAAGAGTCGCCATCTAGATTCTCCAAAAAGTCATAGAATATTTTCCAAGTTGACCAAAATATATGAATTTTGTTTCTCAAAAAATAGGTTATCTTTTCTAAGGCAAGGCAGGAGGTCATCCCTTTATTCACTGAGATACACCAGGACTGTCTTCTTTTTTCCAAGAGCACGCAATTACATGTTTAGCTTCCAGCAAACATAGAATTAACAGCAATCTTTCATGTTTGTTCACATCAAAGTTCAATGGACAAATAAGCAATATACACAAGCTGGAATGGAGAGGAATTACTTTACCAATGTGACTTACAGTGTTCAGTATTTTAACCCAAAAACAACTCACCATTGAACATTCCCACATAACAGAAGACCTGATTAATGGTTTGCGCCTTCATTGTTCGTCATTGTGCACAAGAAGGATAATTAACTGCTTCATTCCGGACGTCATTAAGGTATAAGGATATTGTGTAGTCCTATAATTTGCGCATATGGCCAAGTCGTTAATAATATGCAAGATTAGGAAATCGCGTTGAATGCGTGCGCGGCCGTGCACTTTTTCCACGCTCACATTTGCATGTCACGAGCATGTGCGCTCTATGTACATTATAAATAAAGCCAGGACGCACTTTTGTTATTATTTTGCACTTTTGTTATTATTCTCTGCAAGTCATCTGTCCTGATGTCTTCGTTTATTCAGTGCTACAGCACCTGAAGTGTAATACCTGAAATTGTCATGAAATTGTTTAGATCAGTGGTTCTCAAACTGTGGTACGCGCACCATTAGTGGTACACAAGCTTCCTTCTAGTGGTACATGGAGGAATCTCTGAATAATTACAGAAATAAAAAAAGAACACACTTTTAACCCTTTTACTCGTATGATAACATCAATGTGATCAGTAAATTGATTATAATAGGCTAAACCTTTTATTTAAGTGACAATAATAAATATTGTTAATTAGAAGAATTAATCAGCCTTGTTTTTGAACTGTGCAGTGTTGTAGCAGCTTAATTAGGCCTACTACACTACTGTACACCAGTACCGGTTATTATGGTGGTACTTGGAGAGACAGTGTTTTTTTTTCTGAAGTGGTACTTGGTGAAAAAAGCTTGAGAACCACTGATTTAGATGATAATACAGATTTAAAAATATATATTATATAATTAATTAAACCTATTAAAAACAGGGACTACGTTGAAGGAAAGTGAAAGGGGAACTCTTTTTTAGCAAGGCATGATATATTTTTCAGGGTGGAATTTTAAAGCATATTAGGCTGCTCAATTTAACTGGACTTAATACTTTTACAGTTGGAATTGTTGACTGACTAGTAGTTTATTCATCCAGTGGAATAAAGAGTCACTAAATTAGAGAGGAAATTATATTCTTTGGACACAAGAGAACTAACCAAGCGGCAACCTCCCGCTCTCCCTCGGGAAGCCAATACGGAAGTAACTGAAGCTGCAATTCATCGAAATTCCGCTAGTCCTGGCTCCATATGGAGCAAATTTCTATTGAGCCCACTATTAAAATGGCCAACTTTACAGCCGAAAAATAGGTGTTTACAGCCTGGTACAAAGAACAATTTTGGTTCATATAGCTTACCCTTTATGACAACTGTGAGGGGGGTGCATTTTTTTATAACTCATACGTTTCCTTTATATTTAGTTATATTAAGTCTGGATAATTAAGGGAGTGGCCACTTAAGTGACAGCTAGGTCTCGCTGGTCGCCGTCACATCACCTCAGCTGATTCCAACTGGTTAGCCGCTGATCTCAGCATATTCATCGTATTTTTGTGTTGTTTTATGTGGCTTTACACAGTCAGTTGCCTTTTGGAATTATTTCTTACAATTATCAGATAATATGGCACGCTGTGTGCACTTAATTGTGCTCACAAACCATTCACGTGGCCTCCATTTCCCAGGTGAGTGAAATTATATACTTATACCATATCTGTAAATGTATTTGTTTTAAGATAATTTATCATTCATAATGTTTTTCAGAACTCTAATCTAGATGCGGTGTGTGGATCTGTCCCGACATTGTACAATTATCAACCTATTAAACATTATTTAGGTGACTATTAAACTGCTAAACATTTAAACTGATGAAGCAAAAAAAAAAAGGTCAACTTAAATTGTGTGGCCAATAACAGATATTTATACAAAGAATATTTATATATTTTTTGAATTATTATTTATTTTATTATTATTTGAACTAAATAATAATGGGGGGGTCCTCTTTCTGTAAAGAATCGGTCATTGTAAATGTGTTTCTGGACTGGTAAAAGTGTTTTGCGTCTTGTTAATTTGTTTTCTAAAATGTAAACTTGTTTCCTACTTGGTAAAATGGTTTTCCCATGTAATTATGTCTTATGATTAGTAAAAATGTTTCCCAAAATGTAAATTTGTCTCAAGCTTCGTAAAAGTGTTTCACACTTTGTAATGTTGTTTTGCACTTCCCGGCCACCGTAGTGGAGGGGTTATCAGGCTAGATTAACTGTGTCCCGCTGTCACTGTTTCCTGGAAATGTCCCGGTGCTCCCTATGGCCAGTCCACCCCTGGATGCTGCCGTAAATGACAAGTAGCTGTACACTGGAAGTATTTTATTAAACTGTATTTACCTGTGCTGGATAATGTCACCATGTTTGAGGGTTCACTAGGCGGGCTGGTGCCCCATGGATTACTGGCACTGACTCTGAACTGGTAGTGCCCACCAGGAATCAGATTGTCAATCTTTACACACACATCTGCCGTGGAGACCACCAAATGCTGCCACACCAGAGAATCTGCGCAGAAATACAGAGACACATACGTTTACCGAAACACGTACGTTTAAAAAGCACAAAATAACAAATTTAGTGTTTATCCATTTTCTTTTTAGAATAATTTTCCACACTTCTTTTTAATGAAACACATAATATTCACTTCTATTCAAAAGGCTGGGTCAGTTGGCAATTCTGTGTGGAGTTTGCATGTTCTCCCCATGTTTGCGTAGGTTTCCACCGGGTGCTCCGGTTTCCAAAAACATGGTATAGGTGAATTGGGTAAGCTAAATTGTCTGTAGTGTATGTGTGTGAAAGAGTGTGTATGGATGTTTCCCCAGAGATGGGTTGCAGCTGGAAGGGCATCCGCTTAAAGAATAAACATATGCTGAATAAGTTGGCTGTTCATTCCGCTGTGGCAACCCTAGATTAATAAAGGGACTATGCCGAAACCAAAATGAATGAATGAATGAACAAAGGGAAGTCATTACTTACAGGTTTTCAGCTTTTTTCTAAAGACATCTCCTTTTGAATTAAACAGAAGAAAGAATCTCTTAAAGGGTTGGAACCCCTTGAGGGTGTGTAAATTTTCATTTTTGGGTGAACTAGCCCTTTAAGACAACTATATTTAAGACAACTATAATAGGAATACTCAAGGTCTGACATGTTACCTGAATCCGCTGCTTCAAACTAATCCACCACCCGCCCGCACATATAGTTGTATCTGATATATATATATATCAGCACCCGATCGACACTTTAATAATTCTAATTCTTTGTTTGAAGCATGATGATAGGTCAGTGTGGATCGTTCGGTATTAACTACAGATTCAGCTTTTTACAGACACAGGAAAAAGATAACAATAACTGTGCCACTTCAGCCTAAATGGCAGCCATGTTCTGTTTACTTGGCCTTTTTGTTTGTACTGTGCAAAAACAGAATATAGCATCTACTGTGCCTGGATTCAGGCGATTCTGCCTTGTCTCCAAAACACGGCCAGCTGCACTAAAGGCCCGTTTCCACTGAGTGGTACGATACGGTACGGTCGGTACACTTTTATGGCCGTTCCCACTGTGTAAAAGCGTACCGAACCGTACCGTACCACTTTTTGGTCACCCTTTGCAAAGGGTACCAAGGGTACCAAAAGGCGGAGCTAGACGCGCAGCTGAACGCTATTGGTTTACAGAGATACGTCATTTGCTCACGCAACAAGCCAGAATGAAAACAAAGGACCCGTCATGTTTAATACACAGCCGACACATTACAGTGAAATAATATAAACATATAATAACGAGCTATGGTCGACCCGAGCCCAAACAAACCTTGTCGTAATCTTGATGAACAGCCACAAAGCCAAGAAGAAGAGCAGATTCTCCCCTGTGCCCCGTAGTTTTTAACGAGCCCATCTAACACGCGAGTGCTTTCGCTCTATCGCGTTCGCGTCAATATTTGAAATAACAAACTTCTTGAGCTGATGATATTAACAAGCGCTTGATTATTGACGTGCTTTTGAAACCCGATCCTTTCAGAAACAGACAAGCGCGAGACTGACACGTGCAAAAACAAAGGATAAGCCGGAAAATACAAAGGAGCAAACATTTTTTCAGCAAAAATGAAGAAACTGCTGCGTTTAACTATTATCATCATCACCTTTTGGACTATTATGAACTCAGAATGACGGAATTACTCTCTAACAAGAGGCTACATGTGAGGGTGAAGATTAAAGACACAGATGAGAGGTTTGCACTGACCGTGGGCTATATTTTGTGTTGTTTTTGAACCTAAATAAAGACTAAATGTATGCTGTGTGTAGTTTTTATGTAATTGGTAACATATCGGAGACTGTAGGGGGCTGTATGTGTTCATGTATGCTGCATTTATTTATTTATTTTATATAAATCGCAAACAGTAGGCCATTTCGCATCATTGATCTGCAGTTATAATCAGATCATGTTCATAGAAAGGTCAGTAGTGAACATTTATACAGCAGTATTTATGTGTATAAAGCATCTGTTCTATGAGAAGTGCTTCTTGTATGATTTGTGAATGACCCGGAAAGCTTTACTGTGTAGACATTTCTTCCAGCGAGAATGACGTCCACAGAAACTTTCTGTCGTACACCACGCCCACCAAAAGAGTACCCTTTAGCAGTGGAAACGCAAGCCTGATAAAGGTGACCCGTACCGTACTGTACCACTCAGTGGAAACGGGCCATAAATAAGCGTTCACTTGCACCGCTGGTTGCACGAATGCACAAGATTCTTCTTGCAAGGCACTGCAGTCATGTAAATAAGTGATCTTGTTTCTCCCAGAACGATAGCAGATTTTCCTCTCATGACTCCTCTAACTGAAAATTTGAACAGTGCTCTTGCACTTCATCCATTATTTTAGGCGTCTCATCTTCACGTTTCGCGAAGTCCACTCTCTGCTTTTATGTTGGTCCACTCCTATGTCCCGCTACATTCACCCATGACCAACCAACAATTAATCATAACATATTTTTTTATTACCCCACCCGACTTGTAGATTATTTGCAGCGTCCGCGGATATATCCGCCATTCGCACATCACTAGTACATTGCAAAATTGAGAATTTGGTCATTCGAAGCCTACTGGAAATGAAAAGAGCTTTGTGAGTGCCCTGACCAAACTTTAGACCAGGGGTCTAAAACTCACATTGGGGCCATTTCAGTGAAAACCTGACATACTGAACATGCTGATTTGCATCACAAGAGAGAGGTGATGCTTGAAATATAAACGTCACGTCTGTTGTCTAAGATGCATCAAACTTTGCATCAAACATGCATCTTAGACAACAGACATGACGTTTATATTTCAATCATCACCTGTCTCTTGTGATGCAAATCAGCATGTTCAGTCGCGTCACACAGCTGCTGAAATATATGTGTGGCCGTTGTGTGTATGGCTGAGCGTTAGAGTGTTTAAGGGCGTACTCACACTATGCTATCCGAACCGTGCTCAGGCCCGTTTCCCGGATAATTTTAGAAGTGTGAATGCGCTGAACCGGGCTCAGGCACGGTACAGTTGGCCGGCCCTGGCCCGGTTGGACGAGGTGTGCCTGAGCCTGGTTCACTTGGGCTTTGGTGCGGTACGCTTGTAGTGTGAGTGCAAAGCGCGCCTGAGCCCCAAACTGAAGAGGAGATGTGACTTTTGGAGACTGTTTGATATGGATTTATTAATCATTCTTACTGTTTAATGAACACAAACTGACGTAGATTATTAAAGACGCAAACCCCTCTCTGCACGACAGCTGCGCCTTTACTAAACCTTCTAATTCCTGCAGCACGAGGACTTTATGATTGTTTATGAGTGTCAGAAGTGGCTGATCTGTTCAGCAGAATATTTGATTACGTGTCACTGCATATCAAAAGACTAAAAGATATAATGATATAAAGAAATCTCCACTGAAATCTCCGAGAGCGCTTCTCTTACACTGAACAGCGCATCATCGATGACGTAAGCGTGCTCAGGCCCGAATGCAATGTGATTGCGGGCCGTCGGGGGTGACGGAAGGGGGGACAAGCGTGCTTTGGCCCGGTTAAAAGGAACTGTACATAGTGTGAGTACAACCTAACAGACAACTTAAGTACCGGAGAAAGAAGTTTGGGTTACTTTTTTGGCCATCAGTTTGAGACCCCTGCTTTAGATCAAATACTGAATGTTGTTCCTTGTGCCACTTGGTGGATATTGTGTGAAGAACAGCATTGTGTCAAAAAAAAAAAAGTACACTTATGGAATAGTTTACCTTCCTGTCTGTATTCCACAGTGTAGCTGGAGATGGCAGAGTTTGCTGAGCCTGCTGGAGGAACCCAATGGACGATTACTGCAGTGCTGCTGGCCTCCTGTGCCACAGGTCGAGCAGGGGCTGCTGGAATACCTGCACCCAAGATTGCCATTTGGACATAATCTTATTTAAATGTGGAAATTTGTCTTAGGAGTCAATATTCCTAAAGACTTAACATATTTGTTTGATTTAAATTATAAGCCACTGTATTCAAACATAATGCCAGACT
This sequence comes from Danio albolineatus, assembly GCA_903798035.1. Taxonomy (NCBI): domain Eukaryota; kingdom Metazoa; phylum Chordata; class Actinopteri; order Cypriniformes; family Danionidae; genus Danio; species Danio albolineatus. Next base: position 4,239,192 of record CAIGQQ010037715.1, read on the forward strand.
TAATTAGATGGAACCTACTACCATGCCTAGGATTACATTCTAGAATAGAATCAATTAAAATGAATATACTTCCACGATTTTTATATCTATTCCAGAAACTACCTATAGAAATAAGTAAACAGCATTTTGCAGAATGGGATATATTGTTTTCACCTTTTATATGGCAAGGGGGAAAAAAATCTAGAATTAAATTTAAAACATTACAATTACAGAAAGACGAAGGAGGATTTTCATTGCCATGTCTGGAGAAGTATTACCAAGCGGCCCAATTACGACCATTACTGTGCTTATGCAACCCTGATTTTAAGGCCAGGCGGAAGGAAATAGAAAATGCCACCCCAAATAGACCCCCAATTCAAGCCATAATGGCTGATGACAATTTGGTGAAAGCCTATGAAAAAGAAATTAACATATGGACAAACAATTCACTAAAAACTTAGCAAGAAATACTAAAAAATATATGATTTAACAGAATCAATATCAATACTGAGATGGCCAGCTTTTGACTCCACATTTGCCGCAAACAAAATTGACACTAGTTTTAAAGTTTGGAATAAGCAAGGACTTACAGCATACTGCACTTTTTTACATAATAGAAGTGTTAAGGATTTTGAAACTTTCAAAAACGAAAATTTTACACTTTATATTGAGCGGACAGTTCCTGTGGATTTACCATGTAAGTACACTGGTATCACAAGGTGAAACCTTCTAATGCAGCATTAGTTCTGCCATACAGTGATCACGAGTACATGATCTGCAAACAGGTGTGGAAGTGGGAAAACATCTGCAAGTACATATTGTTGTTACACAATGCACTTACATAACTCTTGTTACAGATGTGTACTTTCCTAGTGTTGTTACCAATGTCCTGTTACACATTTGTACTTACACATACTATTCAGTGGGTTGTTACATGAGTGTAGTTACACCAGTATTACACAAGTAAATACTATGTACCAGTGTGTACATACACTGTAGTTACATACTACTCACACATCTAATTACCATGTAAGTTCACAGGTATAAGCGACAATATAAAGTGGGACCAAAAACAAATGTGGAAATTTGAGAAGCAATCCACATCTTTGTTTTATTAAAAAAATATATATAAATTCACCTTGGACTTTAATAGATGCAGATGAGGAGGCTGTACCATGGTCATTCACAGCAACACACGTGTAAATGCCAGTGTCCTGTGGCATTAGATTGCAGATTTTTAACACTATATCACCAGTTTCTCTAAAATGGAACAAGCACAGCAAACACAAATACTAGAAAGGTTAGTTTCAAAAGTAACCACAAAATCACACTTCAGTAACTGTAAAAGTCAAGTTGTATTAACCCTTGTGTGTAGTTGGGGATGTTTTCATCCACTCTGGGGTGATTTTGAGTCTTAATTTGGCCACAACTTGGGTCACACTTTATTTTGATGGTCCATTTGTTGAATTTAAGTTACATTGCAACTAATTCTCATTAGATTATAAGTAGACTGTTAGGTTGGGGTTAGGGGTAGTGTTAGTATAAGTTGACATGTACTTGCAAAGTTTCTTATAGTCAGTTAAATGTCTGTTGAATGTCAGTATCAACAAGTAGACAGTCTACTGATACTCAAATGGACCATCGAAATAAAGTGTTACCACAACTTGTCAGAGCAAATGGAATGATTTTAACACATATTTTGGGAAAACGCTTTGAAAACTTTCACAAAATTGTACAATACACTCTGGGCAACCCTTTCTTTATTGACATTATATAATGGCATTTTTTGATTGCAAAGCCATGACACCATATATCATGCGTTCTTGATTGTAGCTGGTTTTCTCTCTTGGAAAGAGGTACGATTTGTCATTTTACGTCAGTAGAAACTAACAGCGGTTTGTTCTGTAGCAAATTGAAAAAAATATTGCGTAAGGAGACGACTAATGATATTGAAACTTTCTTTAGAAGATAGAATGTTATAGGAAATACTGTGAAAAATTTCTAGCTCTGTTAAACATCATTTAGGATTAAAAAATAAATAAATCACATGAGTATGGAAGTCCTCAGAGGCAATGCATTAAAAAAATTCTCATTTGTTTTGTCGTGATCACGACTTAATTATCTCGTGATCTTGACATAACTCGTTTTTTCATGATCTCGACATAACAAAAAGTTATGCCGTGATCACGACTTAATTTAAAGCTTTTATTTATTTATATATTTATTATTATTATCTGGCCAATGTCTGACCAGTGAGTCAGCACCGGCCCCGAGAACAGGGAGAGAATAGCCTAACTGCAGACGCGCAATCGTGCAACATTAAAGGTGTTCAGAACAGCCATAATAACATAAGTGCAAACGCTCTGGCTTATGATTAATGTACATTCATGATTAAATCCATGTATATGATTAAATATCATTATTTACAATAGTATTCTCTCAACTGTTACCATTTTAAAGCAGCTCTATATGGCGCAAAACACGTTGCTGCATGTATGAATTAAATGATAAAAACATGTAAGTAATTTTTCCATAAGTTAGTTACAATTACCCTAGAATTGCTCCATGTACCAGTAGAGTTGCTTTAAAATGGTAACAGTTGAGGGAATATTATTGTAAATAATGATATATAATCATATACATCCAAACTCGGTCCTGGAGGGCCGATGTCCTGCTGAGTTTACCTCCAACTTGCTTTAAAACACCTGCCCAAAGGCTTTTTAGTATATCTAGTAAGAGCTTGGTTAGTTGGTTCTGGTGTATTTGGTTAGGGTTGGACACCCCTGATATACATGAATATAATAACGAATGCACATTAATCATGAGCCCGAGCGTTTGCACTCATATGGCTGTTCTGAACGCCTTTAATGTGTTGCACGAATGCACGTCTGCAGTTAGGCTATTCTCTCCCTGTTCCCAGGGCTGGTGCAGACTATATAATAATAACAACAATTATAATAATGAAAACATAAATAAATAAGTCGTGATCACAAAACAACGAGATCACGAGAAAACAACTTTTTGTTATGTCGAGATCACGAGAAAACGAGTTGTTTTGTTGCGATCAGGAGAGTGATCACGACAAAACGAGAGAAAAAATATTTTAATGCATTGGCCTCTTAGGACTTCCGTACATGAGGGTTAAAAATGTTGACTCTATCTCTGTACATGTTTGAATGTACAGTTGGTTCAGAGAGTAATAAAACTGCTATGTGTATTGAACAGAGGGTACTGTGAGTACCGTGGCAGTCCTAATAACCTACGCAACATTCATAAGAATCTTGTTTAATGTTCTACTGAAGAAAAAAGTGAGTAAATTATCAAGAATTTCTCATCTTTGGGTGAACCATTTCTTTAAATGTAAGATATTTTCTTGAAATCAGTCTCAAATGAAAACATCCTAGAGCGGACTATATCTGGAAAACTTGTACTTTTTCAAAAGTTGTGACTGATTGTGTACCATTAAATTCAAATTCAGATTTTATTTGTTAAATACAGATTCATAGACAGTATGTGTGTGCAGTGAAATGCTTGTATAACTGCCTGCGACATAAAAAAACAAAACAAAAATAATAGCAATAAAAATCTGAATGATGAAGTATAAGAATTAAAAATACAAACAAAATTAAATATAGAAATAGAAGTTAAAGCGATGGAAAAGAAGACCAAATATAAAATATTTAAAACTTCAGATATTAAGATATGATTTTAATCTGAATCTAATATTACCTGATATTAATAGTGAATCTGTTATTATTGGCCAGCAGACTTTGATCAGGTCCTTTCAAGGTGATTGTGGGTTTGGGTCGAGCACACACTTTACAGCACAGAACCACCGTCTCTCCCAGAGCACACGTCACGTCTGTTAGAGGCGTCAGAAACTCTGGAGCGACTGTATCACAGATGCAAGAAAATTATTCAAATCAGATGAAAGAATCCGTTAAAATACAAAATTGCATACAGGACCAATTGACCACTTTATACTAAAGTTGTATACAAAATTAATAACAGTAATAAGAATTTTAAACATGACACCAGAATAACAGAATGCAAGTTTATAAATGGCAAGTACAGCTTAATAAATTTGCAAACAATGGCAACAACAGTAATATTAAAGAGCCCCTATTATGTTTTTTTTTAAAATGAGCTTGCATGTAGTGTGTAACACAGCTCTAAGTGAAGTGAAATGTCCAGCTAAGGCTTAAATCTGAAAGTGCACAGTGTTTAAAACTATTGATTCATCTATAAAAGAGTCGACTCATCGTTCTTCAAATGAATCATTGTTATAACGAGTCTTTAGTCGTTTCGGCTTGACGTCAACGTTAAACATAAGCCCCGCCCACTAGTTGCGCACGCAAACCCGTGAAAGTTGAAACCCCGGCCCGCACACAGACAGGAAGAAACAACGGAAGACGACAAGCACTGTATCGAATTCCGCTTAAATCATGTCACGGGAGGGTGCCGTTAGATGGGTCTGAAATATGGGCTACATCTGGGAAAAACGAGAGTGTTGGCAGGTATGCTCACACATTTACTTTGCCGTGATGGGCATTCTCTCACGTGAGCGCTGTCGACCAATCGCAACAGACTGGGTCATCGACTCATCGGTCCAATCATCACAGATTAGCATTGCGCTAAGGAGTAGTTTGGGAACAAATGAATCGCTGAACGATTTATATGGGAGTCGCTGGGATAATGAGGTAAAAATAAATGCATATTATAAGACAATGAATGTGTTAAAAAAAGTTTATTTATCAACAATGGGACAAAACTCAATATCAGTGTATTTTATAAGCACATCTAAATGTGTTCTTTATTAGTTTAAATTTATTTGTGTGACAACATTTGTAAATGTAATACATTTCAAGGTTGATTGTGCAAATAATTTTGTCTTAGTTCTTCTTCTTACTACTACTACTACTACTACTACTAATAATAATAATAATGTATCACTTTATTTTGATGGTCCGATTGCAAGTTTTGTTGACTACAAGTAGGCCCATGTGAAATCTGTGCATCCAAAAATCTTTTACCTCTTCATTTAAATGTGTTTAATATCAGCCTGATCTCACAAGGAAACAACTATTTTACAACTATTTTTTTAGTTTAGTGAGTAGTTCATACCAATTCGTACTGGTTCAGTCGTACATAAATGTACGATAAAAAAAACTAAACCCAACTGTCATTGGGATAAGCAAATCATACTTAACTGTATGAATGAGATCGTACAAATTCCAGCCTGATCTCATGAGAAAACGTAAGCATTTTACGTTTCGCCAGTTTAGTGGCTAATTCATGGAGTTCATATAGACTGAATGGAGTTCAGTCGTATGAAAATGTACGATTTAAAAAAGAAGGTGTGGCACCCCACCCCTAAACCCAACCGCCATTGGGTGATGAGCAAATCGTACTGAATTGTACTAATTAGATCGTACGAATTCATACGAATTAGCCACTAAATCAAAAGTTACGAATTGCCGTGAGATAGCGTTGACAAATTCATAGAAAATAGCCACTACAACAAAAAGTTATGAATTTCTGTGAGATAGGTTTGGTGAATATATATATTTATTCTGTATTTATATTTATTGTCAAACATGTGGATCTAATTGGATTTTCACTGTAAAACTTACATACAAGTTATAAAGTTTATTTTTATTTCATGCTGTAAGGCAGGGGTGTCCAAACTCGGTCCTGGCGGACCGGTGTCCTGCAAAGTTTAGTTCCAACCCCAATCAGACACACCTGGGCTAGCTAATCAAGCTCTTGCTAGGCTTTCTAGAAACATCCTTGCAGGTGTGTTGAGTCAAGTTGGAGCTAAAATCTGCAAGACACCGGCCCTCCAGGACCGAGTTTGGACATGCCTGCTGTAAGGTTTTAGTTACTATACTGCCAAAATCATTTCGCATTAAACAAAAGATCTGTTACAAATTTGTTACAAAGTTCTGCACAGAAATAGCACAAAATATCTGCACAAAATATCTGCAGAGTGTTAAAACTACATGCGAACTAATTCTCTTTACAGCAGGGGTCTCAAAGTGCCGTACCACGGGCCATTTGCAGCCCTGCTCCTCCTCCCTCTGGCCCGCAAAAATAAAATGAGATTCGGGCCAACAAAACATATGTTTTTGAATCCCTATCATTGTTGTGCAGTCGCATATAGCCACTTGTGGTTTTGACCCCCCCCACCTACTGGACATTTAAGGTACTGTACTAAATATTCAGGTTAACGTGCGGTCGACTGTCAGATATTAACCCCAATTGTAAAATGTTACTTGTGCATACTTATCAGAGTCGTAGACATGATACATTAGTTGACGCATCATAAACCTTCTAAAAGTATATCTACACTTTTAAAATCAAATATGCATCATACTAGTGAAGTCTACAGACAAATAGCATCTGTACATGAATAAACTTACCCTCTTGGATGAAATTAGGGTTCAGTAACTGCAAAACACACACAAGAATGGTGTTACAAGCTGATACCTTTCAGCACTTCAGACTACAGGAGAGACAAAAAAGCACTTATTTTTCCAAAAAAAGAAACAAAAAGCAAAAGCATTTAGTGTCATTTCAGCATCTGGGCACCAGAGGGCACAATCATTCCATATAATTATAGACCCTGAATGAATTTGAAATGTATTCTACCTGCACTGTTGTCTGCTACTGTGTATCAAGGAATCAGAGAAATATTAAGAATGGAACGTAATCATGCAGTGTGTAATCAGAACAATATACATTTGATCGGATTTAAATTGATTTCTAGTATTATTATTATTAAATTAGTTATATTAAACAACTATATTTCATTTGACTGGCAACACATACACTAATTTTTAAACAATTTTATTGATTAATCAAATTAATCAATATTTATTATTAATTTATTTGTTAATTTTTAATTTTTTCCCACATTTTTCGAGTGCCTTGGACTTTTGATGTTAAGTTACAATTTGTATAGCAAAAAAGTCAAAATCTGATTAAAATGAAACATTAGTCGTCATGATGTTTTGGTCGTATCTTTTTTTACACTGTAATGTACAATCTGTTGGAATTGGGGGAAAGCCAAACGCCTTTTAACGCTTGGTCCTGTATGTATAAAACTTCACAATAAAATCAAAACATGATGTAAGGAACTGTCCATTTACATTTCGATATTAACAACTTAACAGACACCAAGAGTGTTGAGGCGTCTTGTCGCTATATTTTTATGATCGTCATCTTCACTGCATGCATATTTATAACAAAATTAAGCCTATAACATAACTGCCTGCTTTCATTTTCATTGAAAATACGAAACATGCCCTGTCTCTTTTGCTGAATATCAGTTTTAATATTCAATAATGGCCATTATAAAAGTAAAACGTACAATAAGTTATCATAGGCATTATAGGAAATAAAGGCAATCAGCCAAATGTGCAGAATCAGTGTACGTGGTTACATAAATTAAGTAACTTATCTTTGTGCTCAGCCAAAACACATTACTTGAAACACATTACTAGGGGAATATGTCATTAGATATAGACAACAAGATGAATTAAATATCACGTTTAACAAATATAGTGAGATTAGATCAAGCGGTAGATCCTTGATAAACTGTCCAACGTGCACAGCTCTCACACGGTGTTCTGTGCTCAAAGCACCCGATGACTGCCTGGATGCAGTGTATGCCAGTGTGTGTGTGGTTACGTGATGCGTGTTTTCAGTGGTGTAGTGTGGACGGAGAGCTGTTCAGAAACCCTTGGTGAAATGCCAGTGTGGACCTGCATCGTTTTCATTCTAAAACGCAGTTTTAAAATTGAAACGTAGCCTATTTGTGTAAATTGGGCCTTACATTAGGTCACAAAACTGGATGAAGTTAACTTAATAAAGCATTTATTAACATACAAATTAAATATTAGTATATGCCTGAATAATAAGATATATGAATGGTAATTTGAATAGTTTATTAATTATTTACTTACACATTCTGAATGATCTTAAAATAGCACCAACTACTCTTAAATAACTAGTTTGTAAATAACGCAATACTTAAGTAATGAAAAATTAATCAAAGTATGAAAATACAATCATTAAGCACATTATAAAAGTGCTTAAGTCAAGAATACAACATTTAAAGCTGTATTTATTAACTGCTGACTAACATCTATTAATGTAGAGTTAATCCTCAACAAATAATGGATTAATTATTTGCTAAGGCTAATACATTTTTTCATAGCGTGTAGTTATTGTAAAGTGTTACCGAGCAGTCTTGAGCTTTGCATTATTAGTCAAGGAATGATTCATAAAAGTAAGACTTGTTTAAGACTAGACATAGTCCAAGACATATAGGCCCAGTTTCACAAACAGGGCTAAGCTTAGGCCAGGACTAGACCTTAGTTAAATTAGGCTATTTTAGCCACATTTATAAAAACAACCTTAGAAAAATACATTACTGGTGTGCACCTGGAAACAAAAAAAATGACAATGACATCTTAAGACATCTTACTGCAAGTTATTTTCAGTTGAGACAGCTCAAACATTCAATTTAATCCATGACCAGCCTTAAACCTTGTTTGTGAAACCGGGGGTTAATGATTTAAATACTGATTCAAGACTTACAAAATGGCCACCATTAACCACTGATTCAACAGTCATCTCACTATCATCTTCAAGGGTATGAAATAACAGCATCACAAGACACCCTTCAAATGTTCATGATATACACAAAAAAATGCTAGGTTCTACACAATTCCTTTCTGTTGCCCTTACACAAATCGGTTAATTTATGTTTAATCATCCACTTGAATTTGTAAAAAGTATTAAGTTGTTCCCCAAAAACTTATGAATTGTTTTGTTCCAACTCATTTTAAATAAGTAGTCTGATCTAGCAGATAGGTTAGTAACAGATTACATCTTGTTGTTTTATCGTCGTTTAATAATTACCATGTGATCACATACAGTATGTAACCCAGCTAATGGTGTTACTTTATAGGCCTACATTAGTCGTGACAACAGTTGGTTGGTTGATTGATGAATGGATGGTGATGCATTGAGATCAGTATCTCTACCTCCATACTAGTTTTGGGGTCTAGTTCATCCTCACATTCAGACTCATCAGAGCTGCGGGTCTCCTGTGGTTTGGGTTGAGAGAGAAGAAAGTTAAACACTTACAATGTAGGAATACGTAAGGGTGGAACTGACCAGTCTGATCTCACAAGGAAAATATTGTCAGAAAAGTGGCTGATTCATACATATTTAAACAATTTTGTTTGTACAAATACATACAATATTTATTATAAATGTACAATTTGTGCTGTTAACAAACCATTAACTGATGCTGTGTTCACACCAGATGCGGCACATGCTGATAAATTGCACGTGCAATTGCTATATCCGCGCGTAAATAGATGCGTGAACATATTGAGGTAACTTGCTTCATTCACACGTCAAATTAGCTTCATTCACGCATCAAATTCACTTCACTATAGACACAGATTCCATCATGGGCAGAGCTTCTGTCTGCTTGGTGACTCTAGCTTCATTCCTAAATGGCTAACATAGATTTTATTGAGAGAATAGCTGTGTTTATGTGCTTTAGGAAGGCTGAAAAACAGCGTATATTTGTTCGGCGCCGTGTCTGAGTCCACTAGATCCTTTCTGAAGTGCATCCAGCTCTCTGAGTTCATCACCTCCTCCAGAAATTATACCTGGATGATGGAGGCTTTCAGCGGTGCTTCCGACTGAGCTGAGCCCAGTTTAATGAACCCTCGGGACACCAACAAAAGGCACTATGTCATAATAACACCTCTACAAGAGCAAGCTCATGATTGTTTAACAACGGAGTGAATGTCCGGTAAAGTTTAGATCAGTGGTTCTCAACTGGTTTGGCATTTTTACATGGTCATCAAGCCGCGACCCAAATTTTTAGGAACTGTAATATAATTTAAAATATAAAAAGAAAAACAGCAAGACTTACAAATAAACAATATTTTATTGCTGACATTTAACAAAATGTATCAAATTATAGAAATATTACAACGTAAAAACGACAAACACTGTAAACAGTGTTAGGGTAAGGAAAGGTTGTTACCATACTGAACAAAACAAAACTGAACTGTTAATAAAACATGAACACTGATCCTGTTGAACAGAACAAACCAGCAAATTGTAAAATGATTAAAACATCCATAACCATTTTTACATCTAATATGACAGCAATTATAAACATCTGTTTCACTTAACAGTAATTTGGGAAGATAATGAGATAACAGGATGTGCTTTACTGATGTGATAAGAGTTTCAAAGTCAGGAGTGATGGTAGACAGTGCTAACCGAAGATCGTGCTCTATGTCCCACCTGATTCTCTGCTTTGACTCTGCACTAAGGAAGAAAAGCCACTTTCACAGATACATAGTTCTGAATGGGATTAGTTTGATCGCACTCTCAGATCACGAAAACTGAGAGAGGCTTACTTCACTGAATTTCTTTTTCAGCGTCTTATCACGACAGTTCCACCAGCTGACTCTCTATGTTGCTCGGCAACGTGACGCGCGCACGCATTTCAAAATAGAAGTCCGGTATATGCAAAACAAGTTAAAAATTAAACTTTTGTTGTTGTTTTTTGACTACACACTCCGCGACCCACTGAAAATGTTCCCGTGACCCACTTTTGGGTCGCGACCCACCAGTTGAGAAACACTGGTTTAGATATTCCAACTCGATCAATTCATACACACGTCAAACGCGCGAAACGTCAACACGCGCCGCCTCATTTGTCTATTCGCGTCTTTGCATTGACTTAACATGTAAATCACTCGCGCTTGATGCTTCATCCACATCTGGTGTGAACACAGCATAAGAATTTTAGCTCAATAAACTACTAATTAGCTTCTTATAGTAGTATTTGGGTTTAGGTATTGGGTAGGATTAGGGATGTGAAATAGGATCATACTTTAGAAGTGATAATGAACAGTTACTATCTTAATAATAGGTAGCTAATAAGCCAGTAGTAAATGGAGTGAATTGTTACTTAAACTAAAGTGTTACAGATCTTTTTAAGGACGTGTGGCATCAAAACCTCACTCCTAAACCTACCTCTCATTATGAGCAAATAATGCTAAAACGCTTGAATGAGATCGTTCAAATTCAAACGAATTAGCCACTAAATAAAAACACTTACCAATCGCTGTGAGATTGCATTAGTCTTAAAGAATGCCATGGCAAAACGGCAGAGACATTAATGCCATTAATCACAAAAAGCAGCTACAATACAACTGGACAAACAGAACAGTGTACATATATACATATTACTTTACCAAAGCACAACAACAACAATAAAAACATTTCTTATTTGACTTTTTAAAAGTAATTAAGCTTTTTTACAGCGGCGTTATTGGCGTTCATTTTTTTGTTTCGAAGTGAACTGTTTTGTTTTGACAATGAAACATATCAAGATGCTGCAGCTTACATTATTAAAAAGCTACATGTTAGCATGGTGGCATTATGCACATGTGTATTAGTAATAGAAATAAAACTGACCCTAAAGGCTGGTTTATACTTCTGCATGAAGCGCACGCGTATAGTCCAACACAGCCTTCGCATGGTCGCATAGACCTCGTCATTCCTGACGCGCACCCAGGGCCGGATTAACCAATTGGCATTATTGGCACAAGCCCAGGGGCCTGTGCGCACTTGGGGCCCCTGCAAGGGGGAAAAAAATGTGTCTATTTTGTCTAAGTACAAAAAGCGCACCACATTGGAATAAGCTAGTTGAGTGATTCCCACCCATCACAGTTTGATTGACAGAGACAACATAACTAAAGAGAGCAACTGACAGCAGCATGAGTGGTGTAGTTCGTAAAGCGCATGGCAACATGTTTTGACACAATCGATAATGAACCCAGTTTGAATTCAACGTCTGATTAACACGTTCTTCTTTTTTTCCCCCCACTATATATCAGATTTTGTCTACTCTTCATCGTGAGGAAGACAAGTAGGAATCATTAATAAGTGTGTGTATTAGGGAAGACTCAGATTCATAGAACTGGATTGGAGAGGTGTTATATCCAAATCATATGCATTACAAGTTTTTTTAGAAGTTATACACTAAAAATACCCTTAAATATACATTTTTAGTACTACTTCAGTGAACTTGAACAAGAACATTAAACTCCATTCATTTTCACTTGTTTTACTAGTATTTTGTTTTTCAGAGGGTGCTTTAAAAATAAGTCAAATCTATGTAGACTAGAAATATATCTACTGCATATCCTTTATTTTAGATTAATTTTATTTAAAAATATATAATATTAATCTTATTTTTTTTATTCAACTATAGGGGTGCAGCCAGGTAGGGGGCCCTACAAGATATTGTGCCCAGGGGCCTCTGAATTCTTAATCCAGGCCTGTGCGCACCTCTTATAAAATGCAACTACACGTCGCAACAATGCGTAGCACAAGCTCTGTGATTGGTCGGCTTGGTAGCTGTGCCGAGCGTGGGCAGTGCAGAGATCCACGAGCCCAATGGTGTAAGTGTTTACAAGTGTCGAGTCCCGTGATGGAGCTCCATATGTTTTGTGTTTACCTTATGATTAAAGTTGTTGCACGTCCGCCGGTTATCACCTCTAAATGAGCGAGTTTTAGCTATGCACATGATGGTAGCATTCAGAAAAAACAAAACACAAGCGAAGAAACTTGATACAGAGGAACATAACCTACTGCCAGCTAGCGTTTCCGAAGTGTTATTGCAGAGCAACACAAACAGCATGCAGAAGTATAAATGCACGGCTATGTGGGTTACGGCGATCGCTTGACGCAGAAGTATACAGTAAACCAGCCTTGGCCCTAACCCATATTAGGGACACTTTAAAATTGAAATATTTGGTAGTTACTGAAATAAAAAACACAAGAGGGATGAGTATTTCCAGTCTCCATTTCCACACAAACCCTCCACACCCTCCTACTCACTTTCACTTTGACCTTGCTGCTGAGAATTTCCTTTGGCTTACGCAGTCCATTCTCAGCTTTAAAGTCACTTTTGAGGGGCGCGCCGTCCTTTTCTGCGCGCTTACGAGCTCGAAGCGTGTTCCACGAAAGAGATTTCCTGTTGTGTCAAAATATCAAGCTGTCAAACCCCACACGCAGTGGTGGAAATGCAAATCTAAGAGCCAGGAAAAAGCATAGTAACGTGCTAAAGGGGGAAATTAATCGGGTTGGGAAATAGGGAGGTCAACAAAACCCAAAAAACAAACCAAATTAAACTAATAATAACACATTAAATTACATTACCAAAATGATTTCTAAACATTCTTTACAAAAAAATAAAATAAACCGCTAATATTTGTAACTTTAATGTGTCATGAGCACCAAATCAGCATTTTGAAGGCATTCAAGTTACTTTGAGTAATGATATTTCGCTATATTAACAATATTTCTGATCAAATAAATGCAGTCTGCAGATGCAAGACAGACATTCCTTATTTTTATGAACATTAAAAATCAAATAGACTCCAAAAATTGGAATGCTGTATGTATATAAATCTACATCCTTACACCAAGGTGGACACATGGTTTGTGTGAGAACGGCAGTCCTTCCTATCTTTCACAGCAAACACTGCTTCACACACAAACCTTTACTGTCAAGGACAAAAGAGGTTAGTACAACATAAATGAAATGTACTCTATACTACATTACGAAAATAAAAACACAACCTGAAACAAATAAAAAATAAGGTGCACCACACTTTTACAACGTGAAAGCAGTGAGGAACAACTTACTATGTTGTAGGGTTGTCACGATACTGAAATTCGGTAGCAAACGATACTGAAATTTTATAAACATCCACTTCCAGATAACATTTGAGCGCTACTGAGCACATTTTTAAACAGCGCTGATTTGTCATTGGCTGCGTCCGAAACCGCATACTTCCATACTATACAGTACGCTAAAAACAGTATGTGAGCCGAGTAGTATGTCCGAATTCATAGAATTCGAAAATCAGTATGCGAGAAGTACCCGGATGACTTACTACTTCCGGCGAGAATCTGAAGTGCGCATCCCATGCACGCTGCGCTATCCCATGATGCCCCGCGAGAGAATTCATGAATGGGAGTGAAGCGACGCAACTGACGCAGGTAGGTCACGTGACCATGACAAAATGGTGGATGTAGTACGTCCGAATTCCAATCATACTTCTCACATTCATACTGTATAGAACGTACTTTTCTAACGGCCGAGTAGTACGTTTAAATTCAAATGCAGTACCTAATGAGTAGTAGGCGGTTTCGGACGCAGCCATTGTGTTCACGTGCTCAACAGAAATGACAGTGATTGGCTGTGAAGGTCATCAGTTCACCAAACTCACCGCTCTTTACTGTGTGACTTCACATATAGGGACACGTTTGGAGCGTTTCAAAGTCACGTAGATCAGCTGGTTTGTCACTAAGCTGACATACGAGTGATGAATCATTGCTTTAAAATGCTCCAGTGTCCCTGTATCTGTGGTTACAGGTGGTGAGTTCGGTGAACTGTAGTGATGGGAAGCTCGGATCATTTTACTGACTCGGACCTTTGAGTTTCGTTCATCAAGATAGAGTCATTTCGTTCAATTTGCCAAAATAACATTAAAATGTTATAAGATGCTTCTAAACACATCTACAACTAGAGCAAACGTTGATCACACTACTAATTATAACTACAATACTACTGTGCAATGCAATGCTACTAAGAAAGAAGACATAATCCTTCATTGTTTACCTGTCTTTTATCTATGATTAGCTCTGCTCACCTCTTCTGGCATGTCTTCAAATTTGAGTCGCTTGTTCACCTGACACTGACAGTCCCATATGAGTTTAAGCAATGCACACAGTCAGAAACACCCATGATTAGTTCACCTTTTGAGTCGGGTTTTTGAGTCGTTTGTTTCTCACGTGACGGCATTTAAAGAGATGACTCAAACCAAGGGCTCGAGAGATGAACGGATCAAATCTTTTTCCAGCTCTAAATACACATGATCGGCTCTTTGTCTTTACGTGATGAACAAACGACTCAAACCCAAGGATTTGAGAGATGAACGGATCAAATCTCTTTCCGGCTCTAAATGCTTATGATTGGCTTCTGTCTTTCACGTGACGAATGAACGACTCAAAGCGAGGACTCGAGAGATGAACGCATTAAATCTTTTTCCGGCTCTAAATGCATATGATTGGCTTCAGTCTTTCAAGTGATGAACGAACGACCCAAACCAAGGACTCGAGAGATAAATGCATCAAATCTTTTCCGACTCTAAACGCATATGATTGGCTTCTCTCTTTCACCTGATGAACGAACGACTCAAACCGAGGACTCGAGAGATAAACGCATCAAATCTTTTTCCGTCTTTAAATGTATATGATTGGCTTCTGTCTTTCACGTGATGAACGAACGACTCAAACCAAGGACTCGAGATATGAACGCATCAATCTTTTTCCGGCTCTAAATGCATATGATTGGTTTCTGTCCTTCACGGGATTAACGAACGACCCAAACAGCGGACTCGAGAGATGAACAGATCAAATCTTTCTCCGGCTCTGACTGCATATGATTGACTTCTGTCTTTTACGTGATGAACAAACGACTCAAACCGAAGACTCGAGAGATGAACAGATCAACCCTTTTTCCAGCTCTAAATGCATATGATTGGCTTCTGTCTTTCACATGATGAACGAAAGACTCAAATTCGAGGACTCGAGAGATGAACGGATCAAATCTTTTTGCGGCTCTGACTGCATATGATTGGCTTCTGTCTTTCACATGATTAACGAACGACCCAAACCGAGGACTCGAGAGATGAACGCATCAAATCTTTTTGTGCCTCTGACTGCATATGATTGGCTTCTGTCTTTTACGTGATGAACGAACAACTCAAACCAAGGACTCGAGAGATGAACGGATCAAATATTTTTCCAGCTCTAAATGCATGTGATTGGCTTCTGCCTTTCACGTGATGAACGAACGACTCAAACCGACGACTCGAGATATGAACGCATCAAATCTTTCTCTGTCTCTGACTGCATATGATTGGCTTCTGTCTTTCACGTGATTAACAAACAACCCAAACCGAGGACTCGAGAGATGAACGCATCAAATCTTTTTCCGTTTCTGACTGCATATGATTGGCTTCTGTCTTTCACGTGATGAAAGAACGACTCAAACCAAGGACTCGAGAGATGAACGGATCAAATCTTTTTCTGGCTCTAAATGC